>JAQQZR010000003.1:21979527-21994708 GCA_030068235.1 Notoglanidium macrostoma | reverse complement strand
CAGGGACAGGTTATTGGTGTCACACCAGACAGCGAGTTGATTCACCTCTTCTCTGTAGGCCGAGTCGTCGTCGTTACCGATGAGACCCACAACTGTTGTGTCGTCCGCAAACTTGATGATGTGGTTCGTGTTGAACTTGGCACCGCAGTCATGAGTCATCAAGGTGAACAACAGAGGGCTTAAAACACAGCCCTGAGGAACCCCGGTGTTTACCATTGTTGTCTCAGAGATGTTATTTCCAACCCGTACTGCCTGAGGTCTGTTTGTGAGAAAGTCTAATATCCAGTTACACAATGAGGTGTACCCACAGTGGACCCACTTTCTTTATCAACTGCTGTGGAACAACAGTGTTAAAAGCAGAGCTGAAATCGATGAAGAGCATGCGCACATATCTGTTTTTATTTTCAAGGTGAGCCAGGTTTAGGTGAAGTGCTGTCGATATGGCATCATCAACTGAGCGATTTGGGCGGTATGCAAACTGGAATGGGTAAAGGAAAATATTCCAAATTATTCTGTTAAATACTTTTTCCTGACATTATTGCTCCTTATTGTTATTGTTCGTCAATTTATTTTACACTGTTTTTAAACAGATGTTGCACTACTTAACTGATAAAAAAACAAACATCTTAGCTGAAAGTAAACTATGCCTTTGAAGCATGCTAATGGAGGATTTTATGACCTGCACTAAACTGGTGAGACTCACACACTACTGATTTCACAGGATGTCCTGAGGCATAACGACACCTAATAAGCCAGCAGGCTAGCATTTCATCCTCCACATCCTGCATCATGAACAGAAGAATCTCCAGAAGGGCTCTTTACTTTATAGAACTATCCTGGGTTAGGGTTAGTACAAGAATCCCCTGGGAAGATCTCCACATGTTCATGCTTCCCATGGCTCTTTTTTTTAATTATTACATATAATCACATTACTCAGAAGATGTCACATATTTACTTCTCGTTGTTCACGTGATCACATATTACTCACACGTGAAATTTTTCTCCGAGGGTTCTGTGGAGGTCTATTTCAGAACCGGAATCACTTAATTGTCCAGGTACAGGTGCATATGCAAAGAATTCGACTTGGTAAAGCTGGTTAAAAACAGTAAATGCTAACACTGTAAAAATGAGGACACATGGAAGAAATGCCAACTATACAAATTTCCTACTCTGGTGAACGGGCTGAAAGGTGCCAATACTTTGTGCAGCGCAGCAGACGGACTACAAAAGAATATTTAACAACTAATTCCACTTGATTGGTCGGCACACACTCCAGTTATGACGTGGTGCGAAATTATTGGCCTGCCAAAGAGGCGAACTTGTTTTAACTTTGAGCGCGCGCAGCCGTGAAACCCGGCAAGACGGAAAGGGAAACGCGCGAGGAGTACAGATGGACAAACGCATCCCGCTTCCCCTCGCGCTCGCGCTGCTGCTTGGCATTTCCGCCTGTAACTCGGAGGATGTTAAAGAAGACGACGTGACGGCAGACGTGGTTTCCGACTTTGTAAAGTCGGCGGAGTTCGGCAGCGCGCGCTCTGTGTGCAGGCCCGTGCCGGGTGCCATGACTCTGTGCCGCGGGCTCGGATACGCGCACATGCGGCTTCCCACGCTGCTGGGCCACGAGAGCGCGCGGGAAGCGCAGCAGCAGTCGGGCGCGTGGCTACCTCTGGTCCATAAACGGTGTCACCGAGACACCACCCGGTTCCTGTGCTCTCTCTTCGCGCCCGCGTGCCTCCCGGAGCTCGACAAGCCCGTGCGCCCGTGCAGGAGCCTGTGCGAGAGCGTGCGCGACGCTTGCGCGCCTGTTATGAACGCGTTTGGCTTCCCGTGGCCGGACGCCTTTAACTGTAGCCGCTTCACCAGATTTCCTTCGACCCTGTGCGTTCCCGCAAGTGACGACACCAGAGGCAGCCGCGTGGACGTTATTGACGCCATCCAAGGTTTATGTCTCATTTTAAATAGTGACGACGCTCAGCTTAATGGACGTGATTTCCCACTGCAGTGTTTATTTAACGTGATGACGTCACTGGTGGAACAAGAGCAGATGGTATTCTGGGTAATCAGGTGTGTTTGTCTCCCGTGTGCAGGTACGGTGCTGTGTGACGCCTGCAGCCCAGAATCCGAGGC
Organism: Notoglanidium macrostoma; assembly: GCA_030068235.1. Lineage (NCBI taxonomy): Eukaryota > Metazoa > Chordata > Actinopteri > Siluriformes > Auchenoglanididae > Notoglanidium > Notoglanidium macrostoma. The sequence continues at coordinate 21,992,581 of JAQQZR010000003.1, read as the reverse complement.
GGAGAACGAGATCGAGGAAAACTTCTGCAGAAGTCAGTTTGGTGAGTGTGTGAGATCGGGATTCAGCAGTCAGGTGTTCCTACATGTGGAAAAGGGAACAGCAGCTCTTCAGGCATCTCTTTTAGGACTTTAACTGCAAATCATAAAGCTGTTGAAGTCCACGCAGGTGAACGAGGCGACAACCAGAGCAGCAGCTGCGCAAAACAAGTTCTTACACCTGTTTAATTCCAGAGTCAGTTTACCTATGTTCTCTGTAAACACACACTGAGTGGCTGAGGAATGTCAGTCCCTGGCGTTGAACCACAGTGACGCAGTTGTACCACAGTGAAACCCGATCGCTGTCCAATTACAGCCCTACAGTTCAGGGGGCATTTCTATAATCAGAGGAGAGGAAAGGGGCCTAAAAGCGTTTTCCTGGAGGTATTGATGTCCAGATAAGGGAAAACACTTTGTTTCTTCATTAGTCCTGCACTGAGCCCTTAATCATCACACTTTACAGAATTCTTACTAAAACATGATGAAAGTATTCATCATGTTTTTCCTGTTTTCATTTCCTGCTCCCCAATCAGCATTCAGGCTTCAGATTGGCTCCTCCTCCCTGAAGGGGGCGGACCTGCGGGTGGAGCCTCAGGGGCGGAGTCGGGTCCTGCGCTGGGAAGCTGGAGAGCAGGAGCAACAGGCGGCAATGCAGCAGAGCGTCCTCTGGCTGACGGATGCTACGAATTGCTCATGTCAGGCGCTGGAGGGGCGGGGCTTGCATCCACTACTGGCACTGGGGAACATGCAGGACGGACGCATTGTTCTCTCCCGACTCGTGAAATGGCCTCACCAAGAGAAAGAGCTGAAAAAGTTCGTCAGGAAACTGAGCAAGAAGCCATGCTGATGGCCAGTTCCTGCTGATAAATGTGGAAAGTGGTGTGTCAGCTAGCATCACGCCAACTTTCAAAGTCATTATAATGAAGGAAAAATTGTTTAATTGTGAGGCCCGGTGTTGTGTGAAAAATCAGGTGAAAAGAAAAATTTTGTTTTAACGAATTTTAAAAAGTTTCTTAGAAGGCAGATTTACACCCGATTTACTGCCAGCATGAGGGGGGCTAATATTTACCAGCAAACATGGTTAATGGTTTTAATTATGTAGAAACTAGACTAATGCTAACTAGCTTTCTAGTGCTTGGATAGCACTAGTGCTTTCTAGTGCTTGGAAAACATAATACTTGGCCGGACAGTTTGCTTGTTCGCAAGCGTAGTTAGTGACTAACCTCCAGTAGCTACTGCTAGAGTGCTAACGCTAGCTGCGCTAACTACACACCAGCGTTGACGTGTGCACTTTTTAACTGTGTTAATAGCTGCACTGTATTCATTTTGCTAATTTTACCTGGACACTATTTTAAGAAGGTGTTTCCATCAAAGACTTGGGTTTTAAAAGTCTAATTAATTACGAACTTTTCCTTGTTTTTAATAACGAATCCATTACAATTCCTTTTTTTCATTGCAATCCATTGTAATATCCTCATGTAACCGAATACACTGTTGTTCTTGATGTAAAACTTCTTCACGTTTATGTTTGGGTTTATGTGATATTTTTTGCGAACATGAATGTTCCATTAAAAGCAGAATGTTTTCCTCATTAATGTCTGTACCCACTTCATCTTAATCAACACGGGGCAATAGAGGTGGGAATACAAGCCACCTTCTGGCATGTCACTGCGAGGCGGGAGGAGACCCACCTGGACATGTGACCTGTGCCCATGGTGGGACTCTGACGTTGTGTAACCGCACCTAATTTATATGTTTTTTCTGTCTAATTAATTGTGTGTGTGTGTGTGTGTGTGTGTGTGTGTCCTCAGAGACACTCAATGTAAGAGGAGCACACAGGTTAATTAATAATTTAGAGCAGAAAGCTGATTGGCTACACTATCACCAGTCCACCATACACACATATATATACACACACACACACACACACACAAATGCATTCTAATTCTGATCAGTTCACCTCATAATCTTCTCATCTGAAAAGTGGAGGAACTATAAGTTACATCATCAAGGTGAGTTAGACTGCAGGCGTGAGTGTGTGTGTGTGTGTGTGTGTGTGTGATGAGCATCAGCAGGGTTTGTGTTTCAGTGTTCACTTTGCAGTTTCGTCAGGTCTTAGCGTTCATCTGTGTTCAGCGTAGTTGACTGTTCTGAGCTCAGTTCCTATAGTATTTGTCAGGAGCTGTAGATTTTACTCACTACATCTTTAATAACACTGTTCACCTGGACTGACCTGAGATCTGATTACTGGGGTTTAGAACATTCAGGAAAAAAACAGATATCTAGAATTAAAGTAAAACCTTTTCATAGTGTGTGTTTGTGGGGAGCATGTTTATATTGCATTGTGGGGACCGAATGTTATTCGGTCCCATTATTTTCACTTTTTGGGGACATTTTTACGGTCCCCACAAAGGAAAAGTCCATTTTACAAAAATCTGTGAATATAATAAAAAAAACTAAAAGAGCCAAAAGTCTTGTATTTTGTTTGGTTTCTGTTGGTGAAGGTTCGGGCTGGATAAGAGTTATTGCTCCCATAGTTAGGGTTAGAGTTATACCCATAGAAATTAATGAGGTCCCCACAAAGACATACAAACAAATGTGTGTGTGTCAATGATATGTGAGACACAAACTGAGCCACAGGACAAGAATTCGAATTTGTGCCTCATTAATGTATTTAATAAAAGAATCAAGTCACATGTTGACTTTAATAAAGTCTTTTCAGGCAGGAAATTCTTCTATTCAAGTCCTAATAAAAACTATTTTTGAGCTTAAACTTAAGCTGAAGCTCACAGGAAGCATATTCATAACAAACACATAGATTCACCGACATAAATCGGTGTGATGTCGGAGTTTTGCTGTTTGATCGGATCATAATTCATTAGTACATGTTTATGTCCAAAATATTCATTTACGTTTCTGTAAAACGTCCCTCGCTATTCGATCAGTTGATGGTTTAGGACGCTACGTTTCCTCTGACACACGTGTGACCTGACCATGAGTACACACACGGCCTCATTATTAACTTATGTACATGAGCTTTTCAAAAATATACAAAATCATTTTTAAAACCATTACAGGAACGTGCAGTCTGAGGAATCGTGGTCTATTAGCATGCTAGCATTGTTTACATGTGGAGTTTTAGCATCTAGTTAAAAAAAAGTACAAAGAAGAAATATCTCAGCCAAGCAAATGATTTAGGATGATTTCACTCAAGTGTGTTTTGAGAAAGAAGCTTAGACACAGGTGTGTGTGTGTGTGTGTGTGTGTGTGTGGATAGTGAGCTACAGTTCCACTAAATAATAAATAACATTTCATGATGTCATTGTCATGGAGGACAGTTGGTGACACACTCGAATGCTTTTAGCATGCTAATATGCTAATATCACACGGGACCAGGACAGAACCGAAGCTGGACAGGATGTGAACATGGGTTTTGTCCTGGGCCATGATGTTCTAGCATGCTAACGTGCTAACAGTGACTATAGCAATCTTATGCTACTGGACATGAAACTAGCCATTTTCTACAAATGTTGACTTCTCATGCTGAACATGTCCTGGTATTAAACTGCAGAAGTGCATTGTGGGAAATGGTGTCTGCAGCCCTTGCTCTGGCCTTCGTGCCCTTGTTGCTCACGCTGCTCATCCGGTACCGCTTCTACTTCGTACTGTTGTACCGGGCCGTGCTTCTCCGCTGGGTTCAGGACTTTATGACGGGCATCAGCAGGGAGGAGCGAGTGTACGAGTACGTCCTCACACACGCCATGCCAGGAGATCCCGACAGCATCCTCAACACCTTCGACCTCTGGTGCAGCAAAGTCGAGTTCATCAGCCATATAGGACCTAAAAAAGGTACAGATCTCACACACACACACACACACACGCAGTGTAAAGTTGGAGTAAACTTCTTGCCATGTCTCAGGTGTGATTCTGGACCGTCTGCTGAAGGAGCTGTGTCCTCTGACGGTGCTGGAGCTGGGGACGCACTGCGGCTACACCGCGGTGAGAATCGCTCGCTTGCTGCCGCTCGGTGCTCGGCTCTACTCGGTGGAGATGGATGAGAGGAACGCACGCGTGGCTGAGAAGATCATCCGACTGGCCGGGTACGACGATGACACGGTGAGAGAATCAGAACATTTCAATCTAATTCCTGTAGTGCTTAGCGTCACACATATCTCAGTCAGGAGCCTCGTGATAAGAAATTCAAAAGTCTAAAAAGTAAAAAGAAAATGCAATTAAGTGTGACTCACGCCGTAGAGTTCAGGGAACGTCAGTAAAGGGAACTTACCTTGACAAAATTCCTCCACTCGGAACACCCTGCGATGTCGCGTCCTTCTGAGCACTGCAGCTACCCTCAGCACTGACAACTAACATTAACGTTTATTGTAATATTGAACGTACCAATGTTAATGTAGCCTGCTAGTAGGTGTATATAGTGAACATTATGCGTTATAGATTCTTCACAACATCCCCTGAGCCTTAAGAGCATGACCTATGACCTCTCACCCCGTCCTCTTGCAGGTGGAGCTGATTGTGCGACCCTCTGACGAAGTGATTCCCCGTTTACGTGAGGATTTCGGTATAGAGCGTCTGGACTTTGTGTTCATGGACCACTGGAAGCGGTGTTACCTGCCGGACCTGCAGGCTCTGGAGGACAGCGGGCTGCTGTGCGACGGCTCCGTGGTGTTGGCCGATAACGTCTTGTTTCCCGGCGCTCCCAGCTTCCTGCGTCACGTGCGTCGATGTGGTCTTTACGAACACCGCGTGCACCGCGCAGCGCTCGAGTACATCCGGGGAATCCGTGACGGCATGGCCGAACTCGTGTACCGCGGCATCAAGTGAAGGATACGCGAGAGCCAGTCAGCTTATTCATCTTAAAAGAAAGACGCCGAACAGGAGCTCTTATTCACAAAAATGCTCACGGAAAAATCCAGAAACAAGAAAAATAATGATGAAACTAAAAAAAAAGTTATAGTTTGAGTAGAAAATGTTCACGATGTCAGTAAAATTCACTTTGGAATAAAATAAAGGTCCATCATGCGGAAAAATCCAGCCTTAAATTTGTCACAAAAATACTGATTTAAACTAGTTTTATGAAGCAAAATTATATAATAAAAGTGAAATCACTATTAGATCTGTTTACCAAACAAACTTCCTTCTTATGTTAATCCAGTTAGCTAATATTAGCTTAGCTTCCATTAAACTTTTACACACTACTTTGCCTGCCTTTAGAACATCAATGATACAAAAATGAATAAGCTTGGTTTTAAATGAAATTTCCACAGAAACTGTTTTACATCCTCAGAAACCATCCAGAAAATAAACGTACTGATGAATGTTGTGTCTCGGAGCAAAACGGAGACACGGGGACTTTTGTTGTTCACACATGAAATAAAGATCTATTTGAGGGAAAAAGATGCAATGCCTTCCTGCCTTTATAAAGAGCGTGTATGGGTTTAATGAAGATCTTTTTGAGTCAATGAAAAATTTAAGTTGTTTGTTACTGGACTGAATTTAAAGCCACAGTTGTAGAATAAATCAGTTAAGAAGTGAAGCTGCATGAACCTGTGTGTGTGTGTGTGTGTGTGACTTCAACCTTGTGTAATAAATAAATAGTGTAACGTTCTCTTAGTGTTAGTCACACTGTAGAATAAATTATAAGCAGGGGGTTTTGTAAGAGAAAAAGTCGAAGCTTACTTCGAGCAAAAACTTGCTTGCACACTGCCGCCACTAGGGGGCGCAAACATCACATTAAATTGTTTACTACACCGTGTGGTTCATCGGGACTAAAGGACGACACAGGCAAAAGATTTCAGTACAAATAACCCATAATTCAAATAATATTACTTTTATTTACATTAAACATTATTTATATAAATGTAAAAACTACAGCATTTACACTGAAATATTAACACTGAGCTGGAACACAACATTTCTCTCTCACTCTCACACACTTTATAAGCACTCTGGTGTCACGGTCACATGCCAGGCAGCAGAAGAACTAAACACCCTGCATGTGCGTGTGTGTGTGTGCACGTGTGCACGTGTGTGTGTGTGTGTGTGTGTGTGTGTGTGTGTGTGCTCACACTCCTTCAGTTGTCCTTGACTAGGTGACAGTGTAATAGACTAAATACAAAACACTGGGTTCATGTGATGGGTGTGTTATTGAAAAGTATCAAATGTTCTCATCTGACTATCATAAAAAAAAGTCATCACTCTCTCTCTATCTCACACACACACACACACACACACACACACACACACACAGAGAGCAAGTGTTCCTCTGCTGTGCTGACGGACAGTATGAAGTTCAGATCATCCACTGGTCCTGATCCTGATCTGCGCCCTCCATGTCCACCTGAACACACACACACACACACACACACACAAACACAAACCGTTTAATATGCCACTGTTTGATCACGTATGCTTTAACAGATCCCCACTGAGCTTTGCGTCATCACAGTTCTACTTGCAATGTCTGTATTTGCCACTACGCACTAGTGTCTCTTGCTTTCCAAGCGAGCAGAGCGTCCATTACCGAGGGTCTTTGTTATATTTCAATTAAATATGGGTTCACAGGATTTGCAAATCATGGCATTCTCGGAGTACTCTCTTCGACTCGGAGTTCCTTCCCTGTTTACGGAGTGACGCAAAACCGCTCACCTTAAAATAAGTTACACTGTACAGTAGGATTAGCTTTAGATTAGCCAACATGTAGACATATTCGAGTGTAAGGTAACAGGACACAGACTACACAGTGCGGTGGTTGAAAAAGAAAATACACGTCACTCATCCGAGTGAGCTGCCCTGCTCGTTACTAACAAAACACGAGCAGGTTCCCATTTCATCTTTGGAACATGCCGAGGTCGAACATGGCGTAATTCCCACCGGCGAAGGAGGAATGCAGCTTTATACTGTGTTTAACGGAACGGTGAAATCTCTGTTCGTTACTCCCTGACGAGTAAAGACGAGACGATGTAGCTGGCTCCGGACTTTTTACAGCCAGGAGAAATATCCTTCAGCAGTGTTTCTATACAAATAATATATTTATAATACATGATCTTCCACATTCAGACACGTTCACCTGTTCACAACAGAACTCTCACCTCGTTTATCTCGCCATCGTCAGGAAACTCATTATAAATGTTCATGTCATCCATGTCCTGCATGTCCTCATCCTCTTCGGAGTCCTCCTCGCTGTCCTCCTCATCTTCATCATCCTCCTCTTCTTCCTCATCGAACGTCTACAGGTGATGACAGGACAATGCTTTCGTGACATATTTCATTTGCACAGTTTTCGATTTTTACTTTATAGAATCGACAGGTTCATAACCCCGGCTTCTGAGGCATCACGTCTTCATCTGCAGAACTGAGTACCGAGAAGGCAGAACTGAGTACCGAGACGGCAGAACGCTCACTGCTGTGTGGATTTACCTCAAACACCGGCCGACCGATGGGCATCAGGTTACTGTCCTTCTCAGCAATGTTCTGTAACTGAGAAAACACACATGTTTCACTCAAACACACACACACCACTAAACCACACTACACTACACACACGCGTCTGCTCAGCGTCTCACCCAGGTCTGGTGCTGCTGCTCCTGCTGCTGGAGTTCTGTCTCGTCCACACACGGCCGGTCCAGATTAAACCACAGAGACTCCGTCATCCTCGGGAACAGAGAGGGGAACAGCGTGGACATGTCTAAGCAACACATACACATTCATTACAAATATATAAAAATTGGGTATTAGTACAGAATACATTCTGACATCATGAAACAGCAACAAACTGGGAATCCTGAAAAATGGATTTAAATATGAACTGATCAGGTTACATGGATGTGTGTTACTGTCTACAGGTATATATGTGTGTGTGTGTGTGTGTGTGTGTGTGTGTGTGTGTGTGTGTGTGTGTGTGAGAGAGAGAGTGACAGTGAGAGAGAGAGAGAGAGAGAGAGAGAGAGAGAGAAGGTGCATGTTTGTCAAACATTTTGTTATGAAATAGCAAAATATTTCCTGTAGCTATGTCTTAATATCTCATCTAGTCTTGTTCTGAGTTCCCTTCAAACACCTGTGAATAACAAGCGCTGATTTTACACATATTATAAAATGTGTAATTTTTTTTCTATAATAACACAAGTGATTAGAGCACATTTCACTATTTACACTTCTATAAAAAGGGCCGAGTTGCAAATGATTCCCTAATATACTCACTAGTGCACTACAGAGTGTGTAAGTGACATTATCTAACACCGGATGTAGGGGGCCCTTATAGGCAGCAACACCGTGATTTGGGATCAAACCTAAACAGATCGTTAGAGACTTACCTTCAGCTCCTGGAGTTTACGCTAACAATACCGACTGAATTAAAGCAATAAAATGATTAAACACACAATCCCCGCGACAATACACACTCTACAACAAACCGAGTTCATGATAATCTCTATTCACTCCACATTCTTACCGGAAGGATGAGTTTCACCCAACACAACACAAAAAAATTTAAACTCTCCTGCTGAGCGGAACTCGGTGTTCTGGTGAAAATCTTCCCACTGGAAAAAGAACTCTAATGATAATCGGTTCCGCGTCCGTGGCTATAACTTGACCTGAGAACAGTTTTACAGATGTTAAATTTAATTATTAGATTTAGACAGAGGGGTCGATATTAATTAAATTTGTCCAAGAAAACAAAACTTGTCCCAAGGGAGTGGTTGTGGTGGAAATCCTACCAAAAATCAAGAGAAACTCAAAATATTCTTCTTTATTTGCACTTCATGGCCTGGAAGAGTTACTATCACAATACCTCAGATTAGCTCCAAAACACAAAACAACAACAACAACAACAACAACAAAAACCCACTCCTATATCAATATAATAAAAATTTTATATTTCAATACAATGAATTCTAAGGCATCAATTTGGACCATAATTGGCAGGTCAAAATTTGGGCTCTGCAACACACGAAAGTGACACAGCTTGTCCTTAAGGTCCTGAAAAGCTCCTTCACAATCCTTTGTCCAAACCACTTTGCTGTGACTTAACATGAGAGTCAAATTAGTCAGCACCACACAGAAGTGACATAAAAATGGAGTGACAGGACAGGCTGGCTACATTTAAAACACCTTTGACTAAATGAATACAAATGATAAATCATCGATCTGCAGAACAACTTGGCCAGGATGAAATATTAACTTACTTTATTTGCTGAAAGTAGCAGTTTAAGTAATATAACCTTTTTAAAATGGATATAATGGATATCTTTTATGCCAAGTGTGTGATTTTTTTTAAATCAATGCAATAAAGTTATAAAAGTGCTCCTGTTTGTTAGACACAGTGTAAAGATAAAAAGAGAGACGTGATGAGCTCTTTATGCTGTATAATTATACAATTGTTAATCATCAATAAAAATGAAAGAAGATTAAAATGCGCAGATGAGAAGTACACAGCTCTAGTCCTCTGTCTAAAGATTACCCTAATAAACTCTTACAGCAGTCATGCGGGTTTATACGCTCATCTCCTCGATAACATCACGCAGCTTATCTTCACTCTGCTCATGTGTTCCCAACTTCCTGGTCTTCAACAGGAAGAGAAGATCATTAGTATGTAAATAAGTTTGTGCACCCCTACCAAATATGATTGAAAACCTTTTTCACTAAAGTTCGCGGTTTGAAAAACCCGTTTTCCATTTTAAGTTCTTTTATAGTCACATACAACCTGTTTAATAACTTCAGTAACTGCATCATGTGACCTCAAAATTTTTTAGTGACATCCTAGTGTAGTAAACCATGAGACCTCAAATCAGACAAATTCTTTAAAAGTCATGAAGAAGTCACAAGTTGCCTTTATACTAGATAAAGTCTTTTTTCTTTTTTTCTTTTTTTTTTGCAATATTTAAGTGTTTTAGTATTTTTTCCTTTTTGTTTTTTTAAACAGAAAACCATAAAAGTGGCAATGTCTGTGTGTATCAATGTTTTATCTCGGTGAGGACACAATAAGAAAAAGATATGACAGTGTTGACTTTTAGCTGGTCTTCACAAAGAAACCTTGTTTTATTTTGTTTTACACAAAAACTATAATACTAGGTTAAAAAAAACTAAAAGCTGGAAAATTTCATTTTAGTTACTGAGGTGTAGCGTGTGTGAAGAACAGCTCAGTACTCTGCTTAGTGGAGAAATGCACAGTGCAGATGTGTGTGTGTGTGTGTGTGTGTGTGTGTGTGTGTGTGTGTGTGTGTGTGTGTGCTAATTCATAACCCATAATAAGATAATGACCCAGTCACGTGTCTGTGAGAGGAGGTCATAGTGACATGGACACAAAAAAAGGTACAGAGAAAACCTGAAAGATCTTTTCATTTTCTCCTTAACTCTTCCTCAGACATGTGCTAAACTCTCTCTCTCTCTCTCTCTCTCTCTCTCTCTCTCTCACACACACACACACACACAGTCACATATCTTAAACGGCTGGATCAAAAACGGGACACGGAACGAGAATTATTTTTCTCCAAGACATTATTTTGTAACTATTAAGTAAAGAATGGAGCGACCATTGAGGTAAGAAGCTTAATAAATGAATTTGAATAATAATTAGAATTCAGAAATGTGTGAAAGATGAAGACTGTGTTATACCCACTGGGGTTACACACACACACACACACACAGTGCGTAATTTATATTTATTTATGTTTTCTCTGTAGGGTTTGGCTGGTGTTTACTCTACTGTTATCTTTTCTACTTTGTCCTCTTGCTCTGGACAAACTGAACATGTGTATGGATGCCAAACATCATAAATCTGAGCCAGGACCAGAAGGAAAACTTTTCAAGCTGGTAACACACACATATTTGTACTTTTATCGTTGTGAGGACACTCGTTGACATATAGCCTTCCCCAGCTCCTTACCCTAACCCTAACCATCACAACTAAACCCCTCACCCCAACCCTTATTCTAACTCCAACCCTAATTCTAACCTGAACCCTGAAACCAAGTCTTAACCCTCAAACAGCCCTTTGAAGGAGTGAGGACCAGCCAAAATGTCCTCACTCTGTTGGTTAAATGCATGTTTTGGTCCTCAATATGTAGCAAGTTCACACACACACACACACAGAGTTCAGGAAACTCACTAAACACGTGTGCACTATGTGTAAAAGTATAATGATGCCTCACTCAGGTGCTGCTCAGCGTGGTCAAAGGTCAGCGAGGCTTCAACCAGCACACTTAGCTAATCATTTGTCTGGAGGTGAAAAGTGGTTCTCATTGTGCGTTATCGCAAACCACCAAATCACAAAATGACATGACAACACGTTTTAAATCCAGCGTATTACTGCAGCCACAAAATATACTTTTATATAATATAATAGACATTTTCTGTTTATTATAATTTTTCTGTTTTCAACGAGTTTCTCTATTTAAAAAAATCTGCGCAGAGAGCCGAGGACGTGGCGAGAGCATGTGAAACACTGTGTAGGTTCTGAGAGATGTGGTGAGATCTGAGACAGCTTTCTCCGCCCTGCTCGTGTTCTATAAAACTCCTGACTCGACTCAACCCTGCTGTGAAATGTCAGGGATTCTGTTTTCACATGTGATGTGAGAATGCCACAGCTCGTAGTTAAATGTTAGCTAAATATTTTCAGAAACAGGAGGCGTGCTCCGGAGATAAGTTTTCTGTGAGGAGAAATGTGTTGATGGAAAGAGTCTCCAGGGTCAGCGGTAAAGCTGTAACTTTAAGTTTTCGGACGTCTTCGGGACAGAGGAGTTTACACTCCTAAATGTTGTTAGAGGATTGAACAAAGTCTTTAAAGTGTTCCTCCGGGCTCTGTACATGGAACGCTGTTTTTTGTTTTTATGGTGTGTTCGCTGTTAGCTTTATTAATGCCACTTCACATTTGTGAGCTGATCTGAGACCTGCTTGAAGTCACTCATTAACGTTTAACGTCTAAAACACTCATAGCAGTAAAATGTTTAGTTAATAAATACAGCATTACCTAACACTTGCAAATATCTGAAAACATTCTTACTAAGGTCTCTCTCATTCACCTTGTCTCTCTCTCTCTCTCAGTGTGCTCCTTGGCGTGAGAATGCATGCTGCACTGCGAACACATCAGCCGAAGCTCATGAAGATAACTCGTACCTGTACAACTTTAACTGGAACCACTGTGGGACCATGAGTGAAAAATGTAAAGAGCATTTCATCCAGGACACGTGTTTCTACGAGTGTTCTCCCCACCTTGGGCCGTGGATCCAGCCGGTACGACCACATCACGCTGCACGACTGAGCCATGTCTCTGTGGCTCTTCATTCTCACAGTCATTTACTCTCTTTAAATTAAAGACACTAGAACTGTTCTTTAGTGGGAAGATGTACGTAGAAGAACCATTTGATTGATGGATTTGAAACTGCTGCCACAAAAAAAAAACAAAAAAAAAAACGCATGATATTCTCTTGATAAATGTGTTCATTTGTGGTGGAAAAGAAATATGATGAAAAGATCCTTTTTTGTAAAGCACCTTTAAGAGCACAGTGAGTCCAAGCAGCGAGTCTCATGAGGTTTCTCCACTCGTCCAAAATGTCTTCACTAGTTCTGTTGATGCGTAAGGAACCTGAGACATCGTGGAGATTGTCCTGACTTTGGACTCTGAAAGTGTGAAGGCATATCACTGAAACAGATGCACCTTGGTTTAGGGTTCTACTGTATATAGAGTCACATTTCAGTTGTTTGAAGACATTTCAACCCATGTGTGTGTTGGCTTCTTCCCACTATCCAGTAAACTGATATCTGCGTGTGTGTGTGTGCGTGTGTGTGTGTGTGTGTAGGCGGATAACAGTTGGCGCAAGGAGCGCATATTGGACGTGCCATTGTGTATGGAGGACTGCGAATCATGGTACAATGATTGCAAAAATGACGTCACCTGCAAAGAGAATTGGCACAAAGGCTGGAACTGGACCTCAGGTGTGTGTGTGTGTGTGTGTGTGTGTGTGTGTGTGTGTGTGTGTGTGTGTGTGTGTGTGTGTGTGTGTGTGTG
>JAQQZR010000003.1:21968039-21979034 GCA_030068235.1 Notoglanidium macrostoma | reverse complement strand
GTGTGTGTGCTAATTCATAACCCATAATAAGATAATGACCCAGTCACGTGTCTGTGAGAGGAGGTCATAGTGACATGAATGAACTGATACACCAACTGAATTTAAGGTCATGGTTTATATGTTTACATTTTCATAGATTTAATTTACATTTCTAATAATTGAAATATTAAGTATTAATAAGTTGATATGCAGCTTTACTGTATCGTATGTAAATCATGGTGTGGATTAAGTATGACTCTTCTGGAATAGTTATCCGGAATAATATCTTTTTTCTTACTTGTCAGCTGAAAGAGTTTCATTTGTGTGTGTGTGTGTGTGTTTGTTCACAGGTACAAACCGCTGTCCTGCTGGAGCTATGTGCCAGAAGTGGACAGATGTTTTCCCCACCGCTCAGAGCATGTGTGAGAAAATCTGGTCCAACTCCTACAAGTACACAAAGTACACCAAGGACAGCGGGCGCTGCATGCAGATGTGGTTCACGGGCCAGAACCCTAACAAAAAAGTGGCAGCATTGTACCTGAACCACGGCTCTCGGACACAGACAGCCGTGCTAAAGAGCCTCACACTCTCACTTGCTGTCCTTCTCTCAGTGCTTTGAAATGCTAATAAAGAGAAAAGTTGAGAAAAATCCTCACTCCTTTGACATGTTTTTCTATTGTAATTCACCTCACAGGCACCAGAGGGGACTGCATTCAAATACTCAATAATGTGGGCGGACATGAGGCAGGGTTTACATTTGCATATTCATAAGGTTTATATTGGAGGTAGCTTGCAGCGATGACATTTTAGCTGAGGTTACAAAACAGTAAACAAATCATTATTCATCACAGACTATGCTGTATTAATGTATTTATTTATGTACAGAGATGCAACAATTGATCCACAAAGAACACTAATTTATACAGTAAATTGCTATGAAGTACTGTGTGATGGCCAGTAGGGGTCAGTGCTGCTCAAAATGTCCACTATTGTTGTACAGGAGCTCAGATGAGGGTTGTTGGAGTCAGTCAGTATGACTGTAAACCACAGGAGCAGAAATTACAGCATGTCATGTTTGCAGAAAAGAACATGTGAGTGAGTCAAACTGTGAACTAAACATGCAACTCTTTATTTACACTAGCTAAGCAGCTCTGCAGAAACACGCTACCCAGCCTGATGCACACATCCCATGATGCACCTCTCCTAACCCGATTCCTATTGGTCTGTGATATATAAGGCGCTTTCAGACCAAAACACTGTCAGAACAGAGAAATGTTGAAGGAAGAACCCCCTTTTATTTGTGTGCCTGCTCTGCAGGAACTTAGGGCCTGCATAGTTCTTAGAATTTTGAGAAACTTTTTTAGCTCCTATTTCAGGATAGGTACTCTCCCAGCAGAAGAGGAACCATGAGTGATGTAAGTGTGCATTTTGGTAGAACTCATGAGCCAATGTGGCACCAGCAATTGCCATTTTGAACCCTCTGTCTTCTACCACTGAAATTCATTGCAATCTATTTAACTATTGAGTTGGTTACTCTTGAGAACTATATGGCATGGTGAGACAGGTTGCTCACAGTTCCTAGAACTGTTTGGTCTGAAAGCCCCTACAGGTTCCCTTTCAAATATTTTCTGTACTGACATACAATAATACCACGTCTCCCCTTTCTTAGAGAACAAAGGGTTGACTGCCTTTGCCTTTTTAATCAAACTTTATTGAAAGATTTCAAATTTTCAATACATACAATTCTTTACATTCCTACATGTCTACTACTACTTTATACTGTAATACTCTACATTTACAATGTAGAATTACATATTTTGGGTTGGACAAAATAAAAAAAGGCATACATTGTTAACGCACATATCCATATTATATACACATATTTACAAAATACTCACATATCAACAACAGTTCATATCTTTAAAAGAGTCCAGAGATTTGTTTTCCTTTGTCGTTCTGTCTATCATGCTCTGTCTTCACACACAATCTGTTTAAAAACCATCTCACCAGAGACATGGTACTGTTGTATAATCTTTTTACATCTTGTTTTCCAGATTTACTGCTTTCTGCTTAATTCAGATAAGACAGAAGTACTAGTCCTAGGACCACATGCAGCTAGAAGTAAGCTTTCTGATTACGTAGTAACTCTGGATGGCCTTTATGTTTCACCAATCACAAAAGTAAAAGGGCTTGGTGTGATTACTAACTCTAGCCTTTCATTTGAAGCTCATAATCTAGATAATATTACTCCAGCAGCAGTCATATCATCAGTGAACACCAGTAATCCAGTTCCATTGGCAGCCACACATGCCCATGTCCACCATGATTGTCAGATGATGTGGTATGCTTTGGAACATGCGCCCCTACTTTCCTTCTTCATACTCTTCTCTTCCCATCATTTTGGTACAAGTTAATCATGGCTTCATCTGTCCAAAGAATCTTGTTCCAGAACTGGGCAGGCTTTCTAGCAAAATCTGGTCTTTCTGATCTTGAGTGTTACCAGTGTTTTGCATCTTGAGATAAACCATCTATATTTATGTTCATGAAGGTGTCTCTTAATTGTAGACTTTGGCAATGATTGGCCTACCTCCTCGAGAGTTTTTTATTTTGCCAAGGAAAGAATTCTATGATCATCCACTTTAGTTGTCTTCAGTGGTCTTCCAGGCCTTTTGGTGTTGCTGAGCTTGTTGGTGCATTCCTTCTTTTTAAGAATGTAACAAATTGTTGATTTGGAGACTCCTAAAGTTTATGCCATCACTCTAATAGATCTGGGTTTTTTTCCATAGATTTCTCTTAGGACCGCATATCGAGAGTTCCCGAACAGCTGCCAAATGCAAATTCAACACTTGGAATCAACCTTTTATAATGAGGAAACAGACCAAAACTGGCCATGAAACCACTTATCAGTGAATTGTCCCATTATTTTGGGGCATGTGAAAATGGAGGAACGGCGTAAAAAAATGGCCTTGATTCCTAAGTGGTTAATCCAATATGTTTTGCTAAAGCCCTTGAATTAATGTTTAAAGTCCACACTTCAATCATATCTTGATAGCTTCTTCTGAAATCCATTGTGGTGGTGTATGGAGGCAAAATTACAAATATTGTGTCACTGTTCCAATACTTTTGGAGAGGACTGTGTGCTGGTCAGTGCTGTGCAGTGTGTGTGTGTGTGTGTGTGTGTGTGTGTGTGTGTGTGTGTGTGTGTGTGTGTGTGTGAGTGTTTGTGTGGTCACATAGGCAATAATCAGAAGATGTTTAGACTCGCTGATCATAGAAAAATATTTTTTTTCTGTCAGTATTGCTGCATTGTGCGCAAGGTGCAGAGGTCAGGTCAGACTCTATTGTATGCATGTGGTAGTAAATGTCCATTTTATTTTATTTTTCTTTCTTTTCTTACTTTTTCTCCAATTTGCCTTTTTTTTAAAACTTAAGTTCATGCCTGTGTGAAAATACTAGTACTTCATCAGCTCTCTGGTCACTTTATAAAAGCGTGCCAATGGGTGTGGTCAGGTAGAAGCCCCGCCCCCGGAAGTGACAGGAACCGACTGTGGTGTCGATTTGCACAAAAGTTCTAAACGGGAAGTTTATTAATAACCGCAGAGTCACACATTACAGTGTTTTGGCGGAATTACACTTATATTTAATCCAGCTACTGTTCTAAACACCGATTTACAGTTTACTGCACTGAAAAGCTGATTTTTAAAGGGAGAGAAGAGTTCGGGGTTTTTTGTTTTTCTTTTAGCTAAGACTGAAAATTTGAATTTTAGACAGAGGTTTTGGTTTTATCATTATTAACGTTTAATGATTTTTACACACAGATTCCTGAATGATAAAATCCCGTCGTTGGTCATATAAAAGTTGGTCTTTTTGTTGGTCCGTGCTGTGTGTGTTAGCTTAGCCGCTAGGTGGTTCTTAGATTGATGTGTACATGTGTGAAAATCCTGCGTGTTTTCCAGCTGTGAAGTCAAACCGGAGATCCTCAAAAGTTTTCGTTGGTCGCTGTTAATAGTTGCTGAAGAGCGATGTTTTTATCCAACACGTGTGTGTCACAGCTCACGTGTGTGTGCGTGTGAGAGACTTGGTAAAGCGTGTGTTTAAGTCCGTGTTTGTGGTTTACTTTATTTCTGTGAGGGAAAGTGAGGAGAGATTAGCTCAGTGCTAACCGCTTCTGTGGCGAAAAGGGAAGAGTTAAAAAAAAGAAAAGTTGGCTGGATTCACAACTGTTATTGATGATCAAGGACACTGAAATACAGAAGTACCTCAGCTTTGGTGTAAGTGTGTGTTTGAGCTGGAACATTTCCTCAGGGATATAAAATCAGGAGCAGGTTAGCGGAAGGCTGATGGGAGGCTGTGAGGCTGAGCTGGAGCTGGAGCCGAGTCTGCGCTCACTGCTCGGATTCAGCCGCTAAACCAGGACGAGGACCGAAAGGAAAAAGCCTAATCTATCTGTCCTCCTTTCTTCCCTGAGCGTTCTGTCGTCAGCTCGGTTCCCGCATGGCGGGCGGGGGAGGAGCGGCCCCTCCACTGTGGTATCACCGGGACCTGAGCCGCGCCGCCGCCGAGGAGCTGCTGGCCCGAGCCGGCCGAGACGGGAGCTTCCTGGTCCGGGACAGCGAGAGTGTGAGCGGCGCCTACGCCCTGTGTGTGCTGTAAGTCATCACCACACCTGAGCTAAACTTTAGTCACCTTTCTGTATCACCACACACTCTTACTGGTGATCAAATATCGTGTGAGGAGAAATGAACTTAAAACCACATGCGCGCGAACTCCTGGAGCGATATGTTTATTTACTTGTGAGGTGTTTATTTGACTATTTCTGGTCTTTTTTATTCCTGTGTGTTTGCAATGTGTAACTATAATACTTTTTTTTTTAAACTCGGGTAGACGCTTGAAATATTATTTCCTGTTCAAACACATGCAAAGCTTTTGTCAGATTTATGACTCGGTAAAACACACTTTTTCTTCTAGATTAATGATTTATTTGAACTTTTTATAGTATAATTTATTTATAGTTTGGCGTCAGACAGACACTGAGTTTCTCCACCTCACGGACACTTGCAGGGGAGGGGCGAGGCGGGTTCACGTGATCCAGGCGGGTTCCACGTCATCAGGAATAAAAAATAACGTGCACACGGGAAAGAAACCTGTTTCGGCTTCGTGTGTAAAGGTCACGTGACTAACGCGTTTACTATACAATCAGTCGCGCGGGGATGTTATTTGGCTCATGCCACAGTGCTGAATCTGAGTGGAAATCTAGACTGACTTGCTTTCCGATCCTATTCCGATACACATCCAGTCCATGTCCGATCCGAACCCCAATCCGCAGCAGATCCCTGTCTGATTCACACTCGATCCCCATTCAATTCATATCTGACCTCATCCGGTCCATGTCTGATCACGTCTGATCCCGGTCACAGCCAGATGTCAGGTAAGGGGAAGAGGTGGAGGTGATGAGCATGATGTAGGGGAAAGACAAACTGTGTTGGAATGTTGGACAGGCGTGTTGGACAAATAACAAACGCAGAAAAAGTACACAACTGCGTTACCAAACACCATACAGGTTACAGCTTACAGCAGGGCCAAAGAGAAAATCTGGGGTTATAAACAGGACGGAGGGGAGGTTTAGACAGGCTCGGCCAGTCAGACCATCTTAATGTGGCACGTGGTCTCATACTTTCCTTCTTCAGCTCTTTCCCATTTCAGATGCGTTTTTTTTCCTGCCACTAAGTGGGCGTTACCACGGTGACTTCCACATAGTGATGTCACGTGCTTATCCTCTATTATGGTGGCTCTCATCGGAAACACTACGTATCTGACAGAAGTGCACTTTAAGGTTTACGCTCTTTGTGTTACACCCGGTGTGCTCCAGTTTTGAGTAACTGAAAGTTATTCTTTGTTTCTTTTCTTTTTTTTGCATTGAAATGACTACGACCAGGTTTTGAGAGGGAAGTAGGACTGTGTATCGTAGGCGTAGAAATGATATTACAGTATGCTTTTGAAGGATGTGAATAATGTAAGCATGTGGTGCCACGCAGGTGATGGGTGTTGCGGAGGAGGAGGAATTTTATTTCCTGAGTGAAAATGTAAAGTCTTCCAAACCGTACTAGAGCAGCACCCTTAATGTCAACCCCACGATTAAGACGTTCCAGGGGAATGGCATGAGTTCCCCGTGTCCAACAGACAGTAACAGGAGTTCTATGATGTGCTCTAAAACCTGGCTGAAATTTATGTCCACCAGGAAGGAAGAAAACTGGAGGAACACTGCTTTCTCCAGAACTTTAGAAAGAAATGGCAACTTTGATTTGATTTGATTTGAACTTTGATACAGGGCTGAAGTTAAGTCTAAGGTTCGGCTTTTTGATCTGGGGCTGGACGGTTCCACCAACTAAAGTGCCGTATGGAAAGGACAAAGCGCTAGGATCAGCAGTACCTAAGCGAGAGAACACGTGTCCGATGGGCGTGTTGGTGTGCTGGGCAGGTGGAGTTTGTGTTTTTCGCTGAGCTCGAATACAGTAGGGAGTGTAAAAGAATACGAACATGTTTACGTTACTGTGCAGCCCAGATCCTCGAACCCACAGTGAGCACTGAGCTTCACGTCTCACTCCATCACATGCAAATGATTTCCAGGAATGAGTTTTCATGGAAATACACCAAAATGAAAATTCTCATCTGAACCCACGCTGAATAGTAGTGGTGGTGGTGTAGGCTCACAGACACGTCTGCTTTGTAAACTTCTGAGATATCCATTAGGTTTTTAGAAAAGCCATGGCATTTTTCTTTAGCTTCGATCTCATCCTCACCGTCGGTCTCACTGTAGTTTATTATTCAGTAAAGCGTCGACGTGAAAGACCGACGTGCAGGACAGGAACACGCACAGCTCTCGCTTTCAGGAAAAGTGCTAAAAAGCAAAACACTGTGGTGGATGTTGTGTCCCGGCTGCGTGCTGCACGTCAGGACACGTCTCAATCCAGCCTCTCCGCTCTTCTGCTGCTTGGTGCTGTTTACTGCTCATCTGAGGGCTTAAGGGGAAGGGCTTATACAGCTTCAGCGTGCAGGGGGCTGCTCTCATTTCACACACACACTCACACACACACACACACACACACACACTGCATACGGAGGGCCTTTTTTTGTGTGAAGAAGCCGCACTAGTAAAAAATGTTTATAGATGTGGTATAAAATGCATCAGTTTACCAGACATACTTTTCATCCATTTATAGTTACATTAACATTGTGGAACGAACATTAGTGAAACGAGTTAGTTCCTGTTCTCACGTCACGTTATAGCAGCTAAACAGTTGTTCCCTAACGAGGTTCTCTTTTTTTTTTTTCCCCTTTTTTCCCCCCTCTCCAATTTATTAAGACAAAAAAATGCAGCTCCCGAGAAACCGCGTTGCTATAGAAATGATAACGCGTTAGAGCGACGCGTTAACATTAACATAAACCTGTGATTTGCGACTGCGCTTCTGTCAGCGCTGCCGTTCTAGAGAACACGCTGTGACCAATCAGTGCAGCGATGCTCAGTGTGTTTCAGTGTGAAATGGAGTGTGTGGAAACTGCAGGAACCACATCAGTGCCCAGCCTCCTGACCTCAGCTCTGACGTTCCCTTATTACTGGGTTCCGCTGCGACACCGTGGATCAGAATAGCAGCTCGGCTTTAAAAGCTTCACATGGTTTTTCTCTCAGCAGCAATTTCACTCGCCTGCTCAGGATCTCGGCGAGTTCAGGCTGCGGACGTGAGCGAGACGGACCGGCTGGAACCGGACTCGGCTCGCCGTAAAATCACTGCTGGGCTTCGTTACAGTCCAACAGCTGGCCTGCTTTACAGGGACGCAGCACCCTGTATCCTGAGCCTGCACCAGTTCTGAATTTGTACGATGAAGCTGAAGTCTTCACTTCTGGAGAGTTTACTATCTCAGCATTTTACCATTTCAACAGTAAATCACAGACTCAAGCCTGTACACACACACACACACTCACACACACACACACACACACACGGTCAGCTCCTGAAGCTCCTCCTCAGAGCCTACGTGAGGTCTGGCTTTACTGACACACTGTAGTAACTAACAAACTGGTAGTGTAATGAACTGGATCATTTGACACTCAGCAGCCAATCACAGGATGATAGTGGCTGTAAATCTCTGACTCACTATTTTAATGTTGCTTCGTTTTCCTCCTTACACACACTAATGCACTCTGATTCATGTGCTGCTCTGTGTGTGTGTGTGTGTGTGTGTGTGTGTGTGTGTGTGTGTCAGAGAGGGAGAATGTCTGAATCTGTGTGAGTCATCATATTTCTCACACTGCAGTCACACACACTCATTTTTAGTAAAGAGAATGATTGAGATGAAACTTATTTTGTTATGAAATAAATATTTCATATTTTTTTGGTTTGTTTGTGTGTGTGTGTGTGTGTGTCTGTGTGTGGGTTCAAGTTCCTGAAAGCCTACAGTGTTTACACACAGCAGGTCTGTACCGGTGTGTGTGCTCGTCCTTTATTCCATCATGCATTAATAAGAGCTGAGTAACTGTGTGGAAAATCACACACACGCAGGCTTTACACCCATGCTGTCTGTGTACACACACACACACACACACACACTGCTCTTCACAGAGCAGAACTACATAAACACAAACCTTTAAAGACAGATCAGTGCTTATTTACTCACAGATGCAACACTGAACAAAACTCATTAGTTTGTTAATTCAGTACTTTATTAGTATAGTATATTAGTAATGAAGTACTTTTACTAGCTCAGTAATATTCCATTTAAATGAGTGTGTGAATAAATGTGCGCTCTGGAAATAAATGTGTAAATAAATTTGCCATCCCTTGCTTTTACAGTTAGTCCACTATATATCTCACACACACACACGCACACATGCACACAGAGCGATAAGTACCGGTGTGAACTCGGTCCAATCTGATCACTTGACCCACATGCGGAGATGTTCCGGGACGCATTTGGCCTCGTTGCATCTGTAGGACCGGCGAATCGACCGTGTCACGGCCCTCGTGGGCAAAATCTGTAACCACCGCGAGGAAGTGGAGCAGAACGGGAGCGCCCTCTGCTGGTGGGCAAGCGCATAACGCTGAGACGAAAGCAGCTGCTTTTCAGAGCCTCGTCTCACATTCGTTTATAAAGAATCCTCGACCAACCACGCAATTATAACGATTACATACCAGGTGTGAACACACAGAATCGCACAAATATACACATTGCACACATTCACGCACACACACACCCATTCACACAAGTTGATACACATTCTCTCACACACACACACACACAAACACACACCGCATGGAGCTGGCAGTCTGACTGTCTCGCTCGGTGTGTCTCACTTCCTCATCGTTTCTGTCTCACTGGTGAACTTTAAGGACTCTTGTATGACCGAAATAACACGAGGGTGAAAAAGGAACCGAGGTTCTGCAGACAGGAAGATGCGTTGCTCGTGACCGGGGTGATGAATTCACATTCGTACCATCACACTGCTGTACGTTTCCACAGCTGGGGAGTTGGCGCTGATTATCCCGGATGAATTCTCTCTTAAAGCACGTCATCCTGCTGGAGCCTGAGCACCGCGGCAGGATTAAAAATAATAAACGTCACTAATAATAAATGGCTGTAAACACAACACAAACACGGCAACGCAAATGTAAAGCGACTGTGTGTCTCCGCACCATCAGTTTGCACACTGTTATGTAGTGGGCAGTTTGGGTTCTGTGTGAATACAGTCAGCGAAGGCAGGTGTGTGTGTGCGAGCACGTGTGTGTTGTGGGTGCAGTGTGCCTTTAAGGCAGGTGTGTGTGGTGTTGTGGGTGCAGTGTGCCTTTAAGGCAGGTGTGTGTGTGTTGTGTTGTGGGTGCAGTGTGACTTTAAGGCAGGTGTGTTGTGTTGTGGGTGCAGTGTGCCTTTAAGGCAGGTGAGAGTGTGTTGTGGGTGCAGTGTGCCTTTAAGGCAGGTGTGTTGTGTTGTGGGTGCAGTGTGCCTTTAAGGCAGGTGTGTGTGTGTGTGTTGTGGGTGCAGTGAGCCTTTAAGGCAGGTGAGTGTGTGTTGAGTGCTCATGAGCACTGGCCAGGTTTTCCCGTTGCCATAGTCACACATCCTGTGGCATAAACGGTTGGTAAATTATAGAATGAACACACACACAGACACACAGAAACGCACACTTGTGCCCAGTAAAGTTTTGACTACCAAATGTGTGTGTGTGTGTGTGTATGCTTTTGTCGAACAAAGCATTGCTGATGTGCAAGCCACTCAACCGCTGTGTTTGATAATTAAATGAGGTGTGTGTGAGTGTGTGTGTACACAGCTGGTTTGATGGACATCAACAGGTTTACACTTAAAGACACTATTTTTCTTTTTCTTTCTCTCTCAAACACACACACACAGGGCTATAGATATACAGTATGTCAATAATAGCTTGGTAGTAATCGTGTCAGGTGTGTAAGTGTAAGACTGATCAGTTTATTGTGTTTTTTTTTTTTTTTGTTTGTTTTTTTTTTAGATACCAGAAGCATGTGCACACATACAGAATTCTGCCTGATGAGGACAACTTCCTGGCAGTGCAGGTAATACTGAGTGTGTGTGCGTGCGTGCGTGTGTGGGCGAGTGTTTGGTTGTGGCTGTAGACCATACAGCAGACTTATTGTGTCTTTGCACTGAACAGCTGGGAGCCCTGATCCATCGCATATCCTATAACACACACATGCACACTTGCTTCTACAGCATATGCATTTCGATATAAGTCCAACACACACACACGCACACACTCCTTTAAAGCCCGCATTGATTTTGATTGTAATAAAATTGAGTGTAATAAAAATGAATGTGTATTATGTTGTAGTGGTACAGACTGCACAAACATTAACACACAGTGCAGCTGCTGCTCATATCTTATAAACTGGAGGAGGTGAGGATTTTCTTTCTACCTCTGTGTGTATGTGTGTGTGTGTGTGTGTGTGTGTGTGTGTGTGTGTGTGTGTGTGTGTGTGTGTGTGTGTGTGT
>JAQQZR010000003.1:21945346-21957676 GCA_030068235.1 Notoglanidium macrostoma | reverse complement strand
TGTGTGTGTGTGTGTGTGTGTGTGTGTGTGTGTGTGTGTGTGTATGTGTGTGTGTGTGTGTGTGTGTGTGTGTGTGGTGTTCACACTAGGTTACAGCACATTATTTTAAAGCTTTACTGGAAACCGAGAGTTTTTTTTACACGAAGTTTTTTTTTACACAAACTGACTCAGCTTTATTCACTTCATTTGAGTCAGGTTTACAGTATTACTACTTCTGTGTGTGTTAACACATTATATTTCTCACACACACACGCGTGCATGCTCACACACATTTGGGTGGAGTCACATGTACAGGAGGATATCCTGAAATTCTTCAGTTCGGCCCGATGAGCTGTCTCCTGAAAACAAACTGAGATCCTACATTCCTGCTGAGGTGCCGCAGAAGTGCGTCGGCGACTCTACGCTGAATCCTGTAACAGAAACGCATCATTTCACATCCAAAAAATGGCTACATGTATAAATAACTGTGTATGTAAATAATTTCATGTTCTTATCGAACATCACAAACACAGCAGAGGCAAAGCTGCATGTTTACAGTGAGCTGTGGGTCGTGTAGAAGCCTGTGTGTGTGTGTGTGTGTGTGTGTGTGTGTGTGTGTGTGTGTGTGTGAGAGAATACTAATTTTCCCTTCACAGTGTTTCAGTCAATAAAACTCTAAAATAAAAATGAATCTCCTGATGTTTAAATTGCTCTGAATATTGAGCAATTTGTGATATTGGGGCTGGGAAGGTTCATGGGGGCGTTTCCTAAAGTACATATTCGTGTATATGCATAAACCATGGATTCTGTAATTTGTTAAGAATTAAAACATGGAAAATGGTTTCTTTCTAGTGGATGGATGATTATTTTTAATAGTTTGTAATGACATGTTCTGGGGCTATCAAAAGAAAAGCTTTAAGCAGTGTGTGTTAAGCGGTGTTAGCGTATTTGTGCACACTGACTGACTACGGAGTTCTTATTTAATCTCACGTTGCTTCTGCACCGTGTGTCTGTTTAAATATCACACTTTCCTCTGTGTTGTAGGTAATAAAGGGGCAGTAGGCGTGTCCTTCATGTTTAACGGAACGTCATTTGGCTTTGTGAACTGTCACTTGACGTCTGGGAACGAGAAAATCCACAGGTGAGAAGAGTTGTGTGTTTCCGTGTGTGAGTGAGTGTTTGTGTATGATTAGGTGTGTGTGTTCTCATAAATGACAAAGCCGGGCACTCTGGTGGGCGGAGCTTAAACTCCTTCACACATCCCCTTTACCTGCAGCAGTACACACTGAGTGATAATGAGTTGACCTTTGACATTGTTTAGGCGGAACCAGAATTACCTGGACATCTTGCGTCAACTCTCACTGGGAGACAAACAACTCAACTCCTTCGACATCTCGCTGCGCTTCACACACCTGTTCTGGTTCGGTGACCTCAACTACAGACTGGACATGGATATACAGGTACAGACACACACACACACACGCAGGTTAAACTGAGTTCATCTGTGGTTAAAGATTTGTATGTGATGCCGGGGTTCTTTTTCTGTCCCTTTCACTGGTGTGCGCACACACACACACACACACACACACACACACACACACATACATGCAGGAAATCCTGAACTACATAAACAGGAAGGAGTTTGAGCCGCTGCTGAAGGTGGACCAGCTCAATCTGGAGAGGGAGAAGAACAAGGTCTTCCTCCGCTTCGGTACTTTCTATCTCTTACTTTGTGGTTAAAGCAGCGTTGTGTGATGTGTAGTGCCTCCTGCTGCATGAGAGGTGCATTACACTGAAAACACACATCTTTTCCGGTCTGTCTCCTAATTATTTCTAACCCATAAAACTTTGTTGCGTGTTCGGGTCGTGGTCACAGTCAACCTTTACTTCCTGTGTGTGTTCCTCTGTGTGCTTGCCTACAGCGGAGGAGGAGATCACGTACCCCCCCACGTACCGATATGAGAGAGGATCGCGAGACACCTACGTCTGGCAGAAGCAAAAGGCCACGGGGGTACAAACTTCTGAAACTCGCAAGCTTCTGTAAAACCTCTTCTGGTTAAACATAACAATGTGGTATAGAAAACATTTGACACACCTGAATCCAAAACACAAAACGAATGTTTCCTGTGTTACTTTAGTAGTCATAACACACTGCTTATCAATTCTGTCCTGATTGGTCGGAATGTGCTGATTAACTTTCTAGAACAGTAGCGCAGCTGCAAATCACAGCTTTATATTAATGCGCTTGCTGTCCTACGTTATCGTTTCTATAGTAACCGCTCACTCACAGGATCGTGTACAGCACACACTCCACGTAAACAGATTAAAGAGTACGTGCAATCGTTGACATGGTAAAGAATAGAGACTTTTATGGAATGAAAGTAGCCGTGGATAGCGTGAGTGAGAACAGGAATCAACTTTCATTAAATGTAACTGTAAATGGATAAAATGTATGACGTGAACCAGGACAAGCCCTGACGCCTGTGCTTGTACACACACTTTAACCTTCTGTTTCTGCCTTCTCCACTTTTCCTCTCAGATGAGGACGAACGTGCCGTCGTGGTGCGACCGGATCCTGTGGAAGTCTTACCCGGAAACACACATCGTCTGTAACTCCTACGGTAAATTATACAGTGAATATCGCCACGCGGTACGACAATGTAGCGCTAAAATGGCGAGAAATTACAGCTGCGCATCAGCATTCCTCTGACAAGCTGATCGGACGTTTAAGGTTTTCAGTTTCAGTGCTGTTCTTTCCTGAGCGCAATCCAAATATCAGAATGAACGCCATCCACCAAAAGTATTTTTACTGTGTGCTGAAGACATTTGTGTGCGAGATCAAAGATGAAGATGAGAAGAGAGGTTCTTACAGAGCTTTTTACATTACTCTGGTATTTGCATCTAGACATGTTAAACATATAATGTTATCAAACCACCCAGTTTTTCAAGTGAGCTGAAGAATGTTTTCAACTAGAATAAGGTCAGAAGTACTTAACATTTGGCTGCATATCCTTTGCTCACAATAGCCTACGACCCACAGACTCCACTGGGGTTCTTGTTGCTGTTCCAGTACTTTTGGAGGGGACTGTGTATCAAACACATGTTTTCTTGTATCATGATCTGATCTTTTTACTGCATCTCACAGCTCTGTATTGATAAAGTTGGTAGTATTTTCAACAAAATTACCATTATTTATATATAACCGACGGTCTATAGTAATATTATATTAATAATAACAACATAAACATCATTATAGACATTGAGATCATTGTGATGAGGGATATTCATGGCTGGTTCCGTCTGTCAGGTTGCACAGACGACATCGTCACCAGCGATCATTCGCCCGTGTTTGCGACGTTTGAGGTGGGCGTGACCTCCCAGTTTGTCTCGAAAAAAGGTGAGACCAAGATTCAACCCCTGATAATTCTCCCTGTGTTACCTGTTTGTGCACTAGCTTTTCTTCTGTACCCATATTTTGTATTTTGTCTCATCAGTAACTGTACTGTATTAGGATAATTAATGAGTAACAAAGGATTAATGCCTAGGGTACCAGGCAGTTTTAGTTTTTATCCTGTTAGTGTCGCTGTAGCGCAGTGTTGGTTTTGCTACATTCCTTCAAGTTTTTTTTTTCATTCTATGATGCTGAATTTTCTACATCATTTTTTCTTTGCTTAATAATAATAATAATGTTCTGTAGTATTGCTCTGTGATTTTTCTATGTTACTTTTGTGCCATTCACGCGCAGTTACACACCTACCTGTCTCTCTCTCTCTCTGTCTCGGCCCTCTGTCTGTCTCTCTTTTAGGTTTGCCTAAATCCTCAGAGCAGGCGTATATTGAGTTTGAGAACATCGAGGCCATCGTTAAGACGGCCAGCAGAACCAAGTTCTTTATTGAGTTCTACTCCACGTGTCTGGAAGGTAAAATAGCCAGTAGCTGGCGTTTTACACACAGTGTGGATTAAGTTTAGAACAATCATTAAAGTGCAAATGATCTGCTGTGTGTGATGTGTGTTGTGATAACACGGTGTTAATTTACTCTCGGCTTGTAACGAGGTTTGCAATATCAGTGGTTTACTTTATTTCCCTTCACTAAGAAAATGAGAAAATCTGATTATTTTTAATGAGGTTGATATGTCTCTACCTCTCTCGCTCATACACTCATTTAAATGTACAGCTGCAGTAAGAGCGCCCCCTTGTGCACAGTAATGGAAGTGATCGGTAGTTTTCGGCTCTTTGTTTTTTCTCTTTCGTGTCTCACAGAGTTTAAGAAGAGCTATGAGAACGACTCGCAGAGCAGCGATAATATAAACTTCCTGCGTGTGAGCTGGTCCTCCAAGCAGCTGACCACGCTGAAGCCCATCCTATCGGACATCGAGTACCTGCAGGACCAGCACCTGCTGCTCACCGTCAAATCCCTCGATGGATACGAGTCCTACGGTACGACCCAGTGTGGTGTGTGTGTATCATAACACACACAATGTACACCAGCCAGTTTGATGTTTTGCTGATCGGGCCTTGGCTAACCCTCTATCAGAGATATCCTTTTTGACCTTAATTTTATTGCTCTTTGTGTGTGTGTGTGTGTGTGTGTGTGTGTGTGTGTGTGTGTGTGTGTGTAGGAGAGTGTGTCTTGGCTCTGAAATCGATGATTGGCAGTACAGCTCAGCAGTTCCACACGTATCTGTCTCACCGTGGTGAAGAGACTGGAAACATCCGTGGCTCCATGAGGGTCAGAGTGCCTTCTGAGAGAATGGGAACCAGAGAGAGGCTATACGGTGAGTGTCTGTGTGCGTGCGCTTGCGCATGTGACTGTAGAGTCACCCAGCATAGCACTTGGTTGTGTTGTAAGGACTGATTAATGTGGTTTGTAACATTAAAAAAAAACAGTGCATTTCTGATGACTGGTTTTGTAATTTATACTTTCCTTTGTTTCTCTGCTCTCAGAGTGGATCAGTGTGGACAAGGATGAGGCCGGAGGGCCGAAAGGGAAAACACTGCCCTCTAGAGCCGGACACGATTACATCAAGTGAGAAACATGATCACGAATTCCTCAGAGAAAATGTGTAAACATATAAAACGTAGTATGGGATTTAACACGAGTTAAGCTGAACATGTGTTCCAACCAATTCACTCTCATAGAAAATCCTTTCCAGCAAAAGAACTTGTAGATTACTGAATATTTATTCTGATTAATGATAGCAATAGCAAAGTGGAGATGATGGTGGTGGTTGTTCCTGCAGGCCCACACTGAGCAGGAAGGAGCTGAGTAAAGTTTCAGAGGAGGGAGAAAGAAACACTACAGGACGACCCGCCTACACACACACTACTGCTAAAGAGGAGAACACACAGACCAGGTACACACACACATACACAGCTGTGTGTGATCGGCCGGACACTGACCGCTAGCAGACTAGCCCAAGTCATTTCTATTACACTGTTATTTTGCATTATTATGACCATGATTGCGCACAACACAGTGAAAAGGAATGTTTTTGTTTTGACAGGTCAAAGCAGACGGACTCTGCAGATGGAGATGCCACCACATGCAAAAATAGCTTCAACAACCCTGCCTACTACATCCTTGAGGGTGTTCCTAACCAATCAGCTGCCTTGGCTGCAGACCTGCACCCAGGGTCCGCCCTCTCCCCGCCAGCTTCATCTAAATCTCCGCCCCCTGCAGGTGGAGTTGGAAAAGTCATAGGATCCATTCAAGCGCGTAAGCAGACAGGCAGCCGCCCACAACGGCCCATCAGCGAGGAGGGGGGATCCTCTGAGGAGGATGGAAGTTCTGGGTTGACCCGCCCACCTCCAGACTTCCCGCCTCCGCCCCTCCCTAAAAGTGCTCTCGACGTGTCCGACACCCCGTTTTTCCCAAAAGACAACAAAACTCGGCTGCAACCCGATCTGGCAGACGTCAAGGTTCCAGCGACTGTTTCCTCCAAGCCTCTCCCCTCCCCCACCTTTGCGCCACCCCCTGCAGGAGGCGGAGCTTTCTGTCTGGAACCTTCACCGGGGTCTTCAGCTTTCAGAAGAGGAGGCGGGCCTTTGGGAACTGATGACCAATCGTGTTCTGTACTTCATCTGGCCAAGAAACTGAGCGAAGTGGAATACGTGGCCGGGGCAGGAAGTGTAGGAGGGACGGGACTCAAAGGGGGCGGAGCCATCCATGGTCGAGGTTTGGGATTTGGTGAAAGCTGTCGCACTTTTCCCCCTCGCTCCATCCCGGAAGAGATCATGGCTGAGGACCTGCCTGAGGAGGTGAGGGGGTGGGGCAGATGGTTCTGTCTTCCCATCTTTCTGTCTCTCTCTCTCCCTCTCTGTCTGTCTGTCTGACTTCCTCTCTCATTGTCATAATTTGTGTAATATTTATTTACACCTCCTATCTGTTATATCCTTTATTAATCGTTTGGATGTGTCTGTGTCTCTGTGTGTGTGTGTGTGTGTGTGTGTGTGTGTGTGTGTGTGTGTGTAGGCTCTGTGGCAGGGTGGTAGCAGCAGTAGCAGTTTGTCGGTGGACTCCAGTGTGGGCGAGTGGCTGCAGAGACTCGGACTGGAGCGCTATGAGGAGGGACTGCTGAGGAACGGCTGGGACGACCTCGAGTTCCTCAGGTAACACCTGTAATGCGCGCACAAATACACACTTTCCGTGTTTATATTAGTGTCTGTGATGGGCTTTATAAAAACTGTCATTATAGAACTTTCAGTTCTGTTATTATCTTCACTATTATTAAACATGCTAGAATTTATGAATTTATGTGTGAATGTGCAGACTGAAAATGTCAGCCCAACGTCATCAGCCTAAACCCTGCATTCATGTTGTCCACACTAGGGGGCTGTTGGTCTGTTTATTTACTGCTGGTGCAACGTAGAAGCGCAGCACCCTACCCCTGCCACACTGCTTACTTTTCATTTACATAAAATTAAACTCGTGTACAGAGTAACTGCATAATGTCAGGACCGTCATCTATGCTAACACCATATCATCCTCCTCTAACTGAATTTGCATATCAAACTGAGCTCATGCATAGCCCCACCCCCAATTCTACTGCTGGGCTGCGAGCTTGTGTTTTAAATGGGAAATAGGATTTCAAAATGTCTTATATTAATATAAAGTATATTAATTAATCTAAAATATATCTTTTTTTATTATTTTTTTAAATAAATAAATAGAGGTAAGGATTGCCAAATAAGTGTTTATTTTAGTTGAATCGATATGTTTTGTGTTTGTTTTGTATTTGATTTTTGTGCTTATGGTGTAGATGCAGCCGTCTCATAACGCCAGAACTCATAATGCAGTTAACGCTTAGTCATCATTTTCCTCACTGAGGATTCGCTTGTTTCACTGATGACTTAACCGACTGTTTTCAGTGACATCACTGAGGAGGATCTGGAGGAGGCGGGCGTCCTGGACCCCGCCCACAAAAAGATTCTATTGGCCAGTTTGAGGCAGCAGCAGCAGCAGCAGAAGTGAGCCGAGAAACCGCAGCATCACTAACGTCTTCATCCTCCACTCGACAGTGTTTAAAGAAATGTCACGATTTCAGACACTCGCAGTTTCACTACAGGCTCCGAACCTGCGGCTGAGGATCAGCTTCCTGCATCCTGATGGGGGAGGAAGTGACATCATCCGAGTGCACCTGAGAGCTTCGTCCACATTCCTTATGTTTTCTGTCGGGTGATCTGCTTATTTAGTTTTCATTTAGTGTTAATGACTTTAATAAAGAAAAGGGAGAGAAAGATGCCAAATTCAGTGACTGATGATTAGTTTAGGAACTTTATTCTGTGTGTGGGGGAAAAGACACTTGTATGTTTTCTTTTGTAATGTGTGTGTGTGTGTGTGTGTGTGTGTGTGTGTGTCCTGTGATATTTCTAGACCGTTCTAGAGTGAGTACACTCCGCTTTTTCGTAGCTTGTCTGACTGTTTTCTGGAACTTTCTAAATGCTGAACACTAGTGTTAATGTGTTTGTGGGAGATTTGTGGTTTATAAAAGGCCAACATGGTTTAAATGTTTGGGAGCACCGCATTGGATGGGAAAATGTCTCTTTTTTTTTTGTTTGTTTGTTTGTTTGTGTTTGTTTATAAACTCCATGTGAACAGGAGTTACCGGAAGTAGCCACCAGGCGGCGCTGCGGTTTTTTTTAAGGGATTCATATGCTTGTGTAATAATTCAGTCAGTGCTGTGGAGGTAAAAGCTGTCCCTGGATCAGTCACTGGATCTGTAATGTGATTAGGGAAAAGCAGTGAGCGAGTGTTCAGGATTAAATTTAGAATTAATCAGTTTATCATGAAATTAACACGCACACAAACACACTCCGCTGATTGTCTAACGTCCTTTACTGTGTGTGTAAGTGTAAGTGTAAGAATTGTGCGATGGTCTGACTTTTAAACACTTTCTGTTTGTGGCGCTGTTTGTAACTCGGTTTTTATTAATGACTTTAAGTTAATATTTGTGAATTGGCGCTAAATGACGTCATGTGAATAAAAACTAACGACTGACGTCACCGCGTCCTGTGATTGGTCGAAGGGTTTTCATACGGTTGTCATTATAATTTATCTGGTCAACTGATGAATTTTAATTTAATTTAGATTAGGTTGATTTTAAAAGATTTATTTTAATTCTAGTTCTGAGCATCAAAGTATGGGTGAAATGTTTAGTGGGAATTTTATTTCCACACTTCTGACCGGGACCGTGTGTTATTCACAGTAGAAGGGGAAAAAAGGGATTTGTGAAGAGGAACTTGGACAGCTAAAGGTCCTTAGAACCCTCTCTGAATGGGAACCTGCCTGTTACAGAGTTCTACACAGTTCTCCTGAGAGACGTGTTCTACATTAAACACTCATTCATTCAAATTTATCTGTATAGTGCTTTTAACAACAGACATTGTCACAAAGCAGCTGCACAGAAGTATATCAATTCTGAATATAAACTTATGATCTATACATTTATCTATATACATATATATATAATATATATATCCCTAATGAGCAGCCTGTGGCGAGGAAAAACTCCCTGAGACGACAAAAGGAAGAAACCTTGAGATGAACCAGACTCAAAAGGGACCCCATCCTCATCTGGGTCACTCTGTACAGTGCGATTACAACTAACACACTTTAATAATACGGTCAGGTTTTGAGTGCAAGACTGTTGGTGGTGGTTTGAGTCCTCTGCTGTAACCTTAACACGTGTTTATAAGAGTGAATAGGTTATAAAAGAGTATAATGTCCTCACCGAATAACCCCGAGTCGTGTTGTAGTTTTAATCACTGTAATATAGCTTTCATTTATTCTATAATAATCTCATGCTTTGTGTTTTTAAACCTGTGAGCAACAAAAGCTACAAGTAGCATCTAGTAAATTACATAAAGTTATTGGTAATATTTAGTATTTATTTTCGTGTCAGTAAATTAATCCAACATGAATTAGCATTAAAATGAGCTGTAGAATACCGATATAGTGATGATGCATCACTGACCAGCTGGATGATTTATGGATTTATAAACGATAAAAACACACTGGGTGCTGAGTAGAACCGTGATGTGCTGATGGAACACTGAGACAGAGGTCCGCCACAGTACCGAGATCATCCTTAACACCAGTGACGTCATATGTAAAGAGGTATTCTGATTGTGTTCTACCTGTCGAATCGGTGTAACAATGTGTTTCTGCGCATTTCATTTTTACATCCTTGTAAAAGCATGCTTCGTTTGTCAACGAGACAGCCAAATATCAAATTATCAAATTCTATAAAAGATCGAAATGCACTTCCTGGAGTTTCATGCTAGAGACGTTTTTGTTTTGCTTTCTAAATATCACAGAATAAAGTAGATAAAGTATTTGCTGTGTTCATGAAGATGCAGAAGGACAGTCTGATATAAGCAAATTCTGTTTTTTCAGATTCTGCATTTTCTTCTTCTTCTTCTTCTTCTTCTTCTTCTTCTTCTTCTTATCATTATTATTATTATTATTATTATTATTATTATTATTATTGCTGTTGTTGTTGTTGATGATGACATCCGGATGTGGACTTTATAAATAAATAGTTTGTGGAGATTTGTACTCAGTACTGAATGACTGCATTTTGAAGATTTTACAGGATTGCACAAGGTAAAATAATGAAATTGTTGTATAAAATTTAAAAAAAACATTTCGTTTTGTTTGCAATCACTGCAGATCGCTCTTTATGTTTCTGTGAATTTGTTTTAAAACTGTGTGAAAAACAGATTTTCACCTTTACAGACGCAAAATTCTTTAAATGTTCTTAAAATAAAAACGCGTTTTCGTTAAACAGTCACCAAAATGTGGATTTAATGTACGAGTTTATAAAGAAAAAATAAAGAGAGATAAAGTGTGCTGCGTTTAAATCTCACACAGAGACAGTGCTTTAAATGGAGTTTATTTTTGTCCACTTTTATACAGTGCCTTTAATGAACAGATTAAACAGGCTGTGTCCCAATTCACACTTCTGCACTAAACAGTGTGGTTGTTAGTTCTACCTCGGAGGGTTATTTAAACACACCGGTTAGGGAGGAAGTGTGCGGTTTGGGACGCGGCCCCTCTGAGCTGCGGCGTGAATGAAGCAGCACCAGAATAAAAACCAGAAACTACCCAATATTTATATTACTATTTACAAAATATTTCCGTGTTCTAGTACTTTAGGAGGCCTACTAGAAAAGAAGTAATAACATTTGCTAAAGAAAAAAAGAAAATGAAAAATAACTCCCAGTTTCTCCCTTAATTTCAATAAATTAATGTTAATTTGCTCACATCACACTTCTGTGGAAAAGCAGAATGAATCACTGCAGACTGGGACGCAGCTTGGCTTCGTGTGCTAATGTGAAAAAGCCCATGTTACTGTTTCAGTGACGTCGCAAACATGATGCGTTGTGCGCTTTGTTCCAGTATAAACGGCTCATTTGATGCAGCTTGAGATTTTCCTGAATTAATGGCTGCATCTCAGGTTGGACTCACGCGCACTAAAACAGAAGAAATGTTCTGTGTTAGACACACAGTGCACTACACCAGCTGCAGTCTTATTGGAACTGTATAACACCTTAGAACAAAATCCTACAGAGCCGGTTCCATGAAGAACCTTTTGAAGAATTGAAGAAGAGAATTGTGAATCTGTTTGTGAACAATAAAAAATGTAATTAAAAAATGGTTCTCTTTATAGCATGACTCTAAAGAACCTTTTCTGAAGTGTAGTGAGGGAGTAGAGAGCGGTTTAGGACACCCCCCAGTGAGGAACGCTGTGCTCATAATTGGTTCGACCCTTCTTTACCTCAATTTATTATTATTATTATTATTATTATTATTATTATTATTATTATTATTATAATGTGAAAAGAAATTGCTCTTTTACACAAGTTCCCTTTCTTTCTCTTGAATGTGCTCCGTAAACTGTTCTCTGATACTAAATGCCTCATCCCAAATGGCTCCATATTAAACACACTACATGAATAAAGACTTCTGCTCCCTATTTAGTGCAATTATGTAGGGAGCATTTAGAAATCGGAAATTTACTACAGTACTTCAAACAGACAACCAGCTGCATTTTACAAAGTTCTATTATATTCGTTACAGAATAATGCTGGGTAGTGCACTTTATGTCCAGAAGTGAGCCGTCAGTGTGAATAAAGTGAGTCTGTGAAGTTGTTCCGTTTCAGATCTCATCACAAATCCATTCAGATTTGAACCAGCGAAAGTGTTGTTCGTTTCAGAAGAAAATTTAAGAACGCTAACCACGCCCATAGCCCCGCCCTGACACCACCCTGACCACGCCCAGACCCAGCCCTAACCTTAACTTTATTCTTTAGAAAGTTTAGCTTTACAGATTTATTGGAATGAATCGTGTGTGTGAGACAGGTTGTGAGACGGGTTCTTTCAGTAAGTGGAGATGAAAACAACTTTTTAGGGACCATCTTAAGTGCGCAACTCCAGAAGGGGACGCCTGTCCTGTTTATGTGATAGCCCTGTTCCCTAATCCCTAATCCCGAATCCCTAAAGCGGATTCTGTAACAGCTGTAGGCTTTTTTCTTCTTTTTTTTAAGATTTTTAAATATCTCAGTTTAGTGCACTATTTATTGAACATGTCGCATTTTCACACACAGCTTGCTCTCTCCCAAACTGCACTTACTAAAGTGTGAATGATGTTTGATTTGTGACGCGCCCTGCTCAGGGCTGCGGAGTGCAACATGATGAAATAAACAATAACCGGGAGTCCAGCTCTAACGGAAATAAAATCAAAAATCAAAAAAGTTCAGCCGGAAGTGGTATAGAGGGGAGAGTAAACTACGCGCTAGACGTGTGTGTGTGTGTGTGTGTGTGTGTGTGTGTGTGTGTGTGTGCAACA
>JAQQZR010000003.1:21874379-21892655 GCA_030068235.1 Notoglanidium macrostoma | reverse complement strand
GTGTGTGTGTGTGTGTGTGTGTGTGTGTGTGTGTGTGTGTGTGTGTGTGTGTGTGTGTGTGTGTGTGTGTGTACTTCCTGTTGTGGCAGGCTACACTGTTTTACACAAAAGGCTTTCTTACATTTACTGAATTTTCCGTACTGTAAGTCATCCCAAAATTCTGTCTGATGAAAGAGGAAATTAACATACGCACGTCTCATTTACACACCTAGAGATTAAATACGTACTAAAACTTTATATAAAACGCCGAATCACGATGGTCAAAGCAAATTCAAGATATCATCAAGGAGGTCCGATTCTCCCAGAAGCAATCCACTGGGTTCAGACTTACGAGTCGCCTCTTTTTATCTCATCACTCGTGTCCTCAAAGATGTGATGGAGGGAAGCAAGGGAAGGAAATGAGGAAGTCCGGTTTAAGAAATGAGAAACGCCCATGACGTGTTTAAGCTCGCGTAATAACCAGCAAGAGGTGAAGTAGGAACGTATGTCTCCATCATGGACACACACGACGGACAGAGAAGAGACTGATCAATTTCGTCTCCCCACCAGCACTAGATCACAGAAAACGCAAGTCCGCGCTAAGATAATGCACCTGTTGCGTATCACTTCCTGTCACGTGACCCAGAATCTAACTGTTTGTATTTGAAAAGTTGTTCAGTCTGTGGTTTCCTCTGAACGGTAGCATGTGATGCCTTCATCATCGACACCGTTAGAAATGGAAGCTGCATTTCCTGTGTGTGTGTGTGTGTGTGTGTGTGTGTGTGTGTGTGTGTAAGAGATGGAGGGAGGACAGAAGGAAAGCAAAAAAGAAAACAATATTGATTAAGAAAGCACGACATTTAACTTACCTAATGTTGTTTGTTTGTTTGTTTGTTTATTAATTTATTTATTACTGATCAATTTCTTATTAGACACAATTTCATGTTATAACTTTTTTTTCCCAGCAAGGCACCATTTAGCCAGAGTAGTGAATAACACACTCCAGGCCATGCTGTAGATACATTTACATGTCTGTGAAACCAATTATTTCCCGTTCTCACGGATGTTGTACCCGGAGGTTGTTACAGTAAATGTTTGGTTGTAAATTTGTTTCTTTCTTTTTTAAATAACTGAGACCTGTTTTCTGCTCTGCCCACAGATGATCATCTTCGGACGATGACCTGAACTCGTCCTTGCTGGAACAGAGGCTCTGCGTGTTCTACGGTATTATTTGAAGGCCATGTCGTCACCCACAGCGGAAGACTTGCAGTCGGTCCACGAGTGGCTCGGGGGGCTGCGGCTTGAGCAGTACAGCCCGGCCTTCCAGGAGCTGGGTCTGGGAACTGTGCTGGAATGCCGGGAGCTGAGCGCCTGTCAGCTGGAGCGCATGGGCGTGGCTCTGCCGGGCCACCGGAAGCGCATCCTTGGCAGCCTGCAGAAACTCTTCCCTTCAGAACGAGGAATTAGTGGAGAGGAAGAGGAGGAGGGGTGTAGGCCTGTTCCAAGGGAACGGACAAAATTCCGCGCTCCTGCGGGGACCGACTCGGCGGTGAACTGCTCACGGGCTGCCCGACCACGGGAGCAGAAACAGAACCTTCCCATTAATAATTCTGTGACCCACAAGAAAGGTCCGCCCCCGATCCCTCCTCGGGCGACTCAGAATTGTCCCCCGGTACCGTTCTCAACTGTTTCCGTTACCGCGGCGATGACCTCCGGGGATGTGTCTGTGGCTCCTAGCGATCTCGCATCTGTATCCTTGACCAAGGTGACTCAGCTGAGGCCCGCGCTCACTGCCCCGGTGCGGCCCCTGCCACGGAACCTGCCTCTTGCTGCGAGGCGGCAATCTGGAGATCGGAAACCTTCACCCATCTCGCCATCACCCGTCTCGCCATCACCTGCCTTTTCCTCTTCCTCCTCCTCATCCTCCTCATCATCGGAACACTTCCACCTGTATGAGCAGTGTTCTTCCCCGGGTCACGCAGAACTGGGCGTTCCTCGTCTTCCTCCAAAGTCGTATGCTGTAGTGACCCCCCGGAGACCTCTTGTACCCCCCCGCAGCACCACGGCAACCACCGGTAAACCCACAACGCTCCCCAGGAGCCCCACCGCGCTCAGGTAAGGGAATGATCCGAGTCGTTCCTTATCTCCTCACCTTTTGGTGGTTTTATGTTGAAACGGTTTTATTTCTATGCAAATCACAGCTATCTTGTACGTTTGAGCTCGTAGAGAAACAAATGTACTGCTTTTGGCTTTCCAGCACCGCAATGCTCAAGATTCTTTTGCTTTTGGCCTCGTTTCCTTTTTTCCTGCTCAGTGGTCTGAAGAGTCATCACATGATTTTCAGAATCTAATGAATCACAGGTTTAAAATAGATATTAAAACTGTGTGTGTGTCAGTGTGGCTGTGTGTGAGTGTGTGTAAGGTAAGACGCAGACCACAGGTGGTCATTTTATGCATGTATGTGTGTGTGCGCGCATGTGGTCATCTGAGAATCTGAGTTTCATTCCACTTTGCTGGCGCCATCTTCTGGTGTTCAGAAGTAATTACAGGAAGTGTTTCTTTAAAATCGGAACTTGGCACTTGAAGCTGTATCCCCCGAGCTTACAGTGCAGTAGTGTGATCATGTGATCTGTTTTTGTTTGGTGGAACAGACGATGTCTTGGAGCTCGGAAGTTGCTCTGCGTTCTTTCTTCGTGATCGCTTTAGCAGTTTAGGGAGGTCGAAGGACAGAGGTCGAAGGACTTCGTTCAGGTCTTCCTGAACCTGACCAGTTCCAATAAAGTGCTGCTGTTGAGTGCCATGTGGTGGCACTGTGACACTGCAGGTCCTGTTAGCGTTAAAGAAACAGATGTGTGTTTGTTTTCCTGGTGTGGGTGTGTGTGTGTGCAGCCACTTCCTCAAACCTGTCTGTGATGTGTCCAGTATTTCAGTCCTGTTTTTAAATGTGGAAGTGGCACCGATGTGTCCTCGGCTGAATCGAATTTTCATTTCGGAGGCCGTTACGGTGATTATCCAGCTGAAGTCAGAATATATTTTTCTTTTGTTATTTCTGGGAAGTCGGTGTGGACTTCAGGAGCAGAACTTTCTCAGAAAGCATTTCGTTCTGACGCAAATTCACATTCACAAAATGATAAAGCTTTAAGGTTTCCTCCTTCAGCCAGCTTTTTTTTATATCCATTTTAAACACACACACACACACACACACACACACACACACACACACACACACACACGCACACACACACACACACGACTCGTAATTTGAAGGAAGCCGACCTCATGAAGTTCTTCCTGTTGAGTGTATTGCGATAGCTCCTCCCTTCTGTGTGTGTGTGTGTGTGTGTGTGTGTGTGTGTGTGTGTGTGTGTGTGTGTTGGAAAGGACATGCCCACTACAGTCATGAGAATAAACTGATTGGATGACGCTGTTAACTTGCTGTATTTTAATTCAATGCATTTTTCAATGAAACACAGTTTAGTAAAAACTTTGTACAATATTCATTAAGCAACTTGCAGTTTAACGTGCTGCGCTTAAATAATCACCAAGTAATAAACGAAGCAACTGATTGTTCATGAATATAATGTTCTCCAAACGATCAGCGAGCGCGTTAACGATTCAAGTCATATTATTTTCTTATTATAATAACTCTGAAACACAACACTAAATAAAATAATAACGTCGGGAAGTTCGGGTCGGGATTCCCGGCACTGTGACATAATAAGGATGGTGTAATAGCCGAGGACGAAAATGAGCAAGGCGACCAGAAGACACGAGGGCACAAAAATACGGCTGAGGAGAAAGATGAAACGTGTAATTAATAAATAATAATAATAATAATAATAACAATATAAAACTGTAGAAACACCAAAAAGCAGGAAGTCATTTCATTTAAATTCCGAATGAAGATGATGTGTCTAAATGTTCATGATGGCTGGGTGTGTGTGTGTGTGTGTGAGTGTTGTCGGTTTGGCTGTGTTCTATTTCGGCTCTTCCTGACGTCTTTGTGTATTGTTTCACCTCGTTTCCTTTCGGTTCAGCAGTTGCGGGAGAGAGGGAAGGAGTGAGCGCTTTTACACAGGGTGAAGAGGACAAACAGGTCCAGGGTCATTCCTGTGTTCTGAGTGTGTGTGGGAACAAGAATTCAGGAAGTTCGAAGTCACCTAAAATAGGCCAGAGGACAAGAGCACACACACACACACACACACACAGATGTGGAGTGTGTAGCGTGTACGTTTCTACACTTCCGCCTTGTTGTCGTGCAGTCGCCCCCTCTCTCCTCCTGTCTCGCTGTGGTTCTCCGAGCCGGGCGTCTGATACTCGGTTCTCTCTGCCACCTGTTTACGCCAAGCTCCTTCCTCTTTTCTTTATTTTTTGGTCTTCTGTCTTCGTCCAGGACGTGCGCGGCTCTGGTGATGGAGGACTTCTCCTGCTCGATGCGTGTGAGTGAGAGAGGAGAGCTGATTGAAGTTGTTTTCATGTTTCTCGCATTTCTCATCTTTCAATCTAATCTGAGTTGTTTTTTTGTGTGAAGTGTGACGGTGTAGTGGCTTTCTCTGTGTGCGTGTGTGTGATAAACATTCTTCGCATTGTAAACTGGAGATGAAGTTCTCGTGTTTAATCCGCGTCGTGTTTTCAGGCACCCGAGAGCGGCGAACACTCGCGTACGGTCGTGTTGTTTAGCGTCAGTGAGACACTTCCTCGTCGCGCCGCTATACTCCGCCGCGCCGAGCTGAGCTGAGCTGAGAGTAAGAGATTATTTCTTTCCTTTGGCGTTAAAGAGATAAAACTTGCGCTGCTTAATTGTGATATTAGTGCTGAGTGTTAACATGTGTGAAGTGTTGGCTGCTTCGACATGATGCTAGGTAGCAGTGTTAGCCTGTGATTAAAACATCATGCTAACGAGATACCAGACATAAAGCTCCGTGTAGAGAGGCGTGGTTTCCCCTTCAAAAAAACTTTTTGTAGTTTTCTTTTGCGACATTGATGAGGAAAGCTGCTTTAATTAAGTTGCAGCCGATGTGAAAACCGATCAGCTCTTCCCAGCCAATCAGAAAGCGGAATTCAGCAGCCGTTCTGTGGAAGAACGCCGAAGATGCAGAATCTGACGTCCGAACAATCCGTCCTTATTTGGGAGGGGGAACAAAAGTACAAGCAACTGAAGTGTAAAAGAAAAAGAAATGTTGTTGTTGTTTTTTCTCTCGGTGTCCGAGGCAGCAGCTCTGAACTGAAATGAAAAGTGAGCTTTATGGTAAAGAGGAACCGACATCTGATAACCCTCAGCGGTCCCTGAAAGGCTTGCAGTGTTTACACAGGGATATAACCTTTGCAGTGAGAGACGCTCTTCATCATCATCATCCTCCTCCTCATGATGTCACAAAGAGCTGAATGAAACGTTAATTACGTTCTGAACCAGCCGTGCTAATTAAGGTGATGAAATAAAGTTTTATTGAAAAGAATCTATGTTATGAGTTAAGGAGCCGGCGCTGCTCTCTGCGTCGAGGTTAAATCAGTTTAATCGAACTCTTAAGAAGAACCGTAACTTGCAAGCTTGCAAACACCGATTAAACATGAACAGAAATAAAGAAGTTAAGCCAATCAAGCGCTTTCTGTTAGCGTCTGGCGTGACCCCTGCTTTTAGTTTTCAGAGTTGAGCGACTGCTCACTCACCTATTACATGCAGTCATTACGAGCATAGGTTTAGGGAACACTAGCATTAGCGTTTAGCAATAACTGTGAAAACTTGAGGATGTGATAAATGATTAGTCTCATTTTTGGACGCTCGGTTCTTGGGAGGAAACAGGTAGTGCCTTCAGATGAGTCAGAATGTCACGCACGGGAAAGTGAC
Source organism: Notoglanidium macrostoma (assembly GCA_030068235.1). NCBI lineage: Eukaryota > Metazoa > Chordata > Actinopteri > Siluriformes > Auchenoglanididae > Notoglanidium > Notoglanidium macrostoma. Next base: position 21,886,831 of record JAQQZR010000003.1, on the reverse strand, counting down.
ACCGCTCGCGTTACCGCTTCAGGAACATCGTATCGCACAAATAAGGTAGTGCACAGATATCGTACCGCGCAAATATCGTATCACGCAAATATCGTGTCACGCAAATATCGTATCACGCAAATATCGTATCGCACAAATATTGTAGTGTACAAATATGGTAGCGCTCAAATATAGTAGCGTACAAATATCCTAGCATCATGTTTCAATATAGTTTTACAACACTCCCGTGCTGCGTATCAACCAGTAACACCAATTTTAGCGCTCCGCTAACCTCCGCTTGAGCTGCCTTTAAAGCTAATTTGATGCTAATTTATTTTGTAGGCGGTAAACAAATTTAACACTGGGGAAAAAAAAAAACATGCTTCGAAAACCTCTAAACCTTTTTAACGATTCACTAAGTAGAAAACTCAATCCGCTAAGCTGCGAAAAGGGATTTAGCAAAAGTTTAAAAGATGTTTCGGAAACGTGTCCTGTGGTGTCGTGTGTATTATTGCACTGTTGAGCCAGAAGTCACCTGTTTTAGTGTTGGAGCTGTAGAGAAACACACCTTCGGAATAAAAAGCTGTGTTTTAGGTGCAAGTTTACGCCAGTTTCTGGGTGAGTTCCGGCCTCGCAGCGCTACTTTAGCTTCGCAGAATAGACGGCAGAGGCAGAGTGAAAGTTACTTCATTTTGGGATTCCTGTATTTCAACATTCAGATTTTTTTTCATAGAAATGTGCTAAATTAGACACTAGTGTGTTCTGCTGATGAAGTCATGTGCGTGTGTGTGTGTGTGTGTGTGTGTGAGAGAGAGAGAGAGAGAAACTCTGTGTGATGGATGCAGCATTGTCTAAAAGACTGACAGCATGAGTGAACATGCTTCTATGTAGGACTCAGTTCATTACAGCCCCCTGAATCCCCCTCTCGTACCTCCTCCCTCTCTTCCCCCCCCCCTACCCCTCCTTCTCCAAGCATTAGAGCGTCGTACTTCCAACTACTTATGTTCACACTTCCTGTGCAAAATAATAAGTACGATCCTCCATTTTACAAAATTTGACTTCTCAATCTTGTTCTACAGCAAACACTGATTCCTCTTCTTTCTTCTTCCTCATCTTCCTTTCTTCTTCTTCATCTAAATGAGTAATGCTATCAGAATTCAACATTAGGATGGTCAGCCATGTTGTTAGCCACGTAGCAATGCTAATCGGTTAGCTAGCGTCCGTACTGACTTCGGGTTATAAACCCGAGTCTGAGGACGAGACTGGAATTTAACTTTTATTTATTGATTGCTTTTTTTTTGCTCAGCTTTACAAAAGAACTCCGTGTGCGTTGCAAAAACATAAACGTTAAGGATTTTACCGTTTGAAAAATGAAGTACGGAAATTTAACGTCAGCTGCTTTTAGTTTGTGCTTGTTTTCGGTCCCCGCCCACCACATTCCTGACCAATCGGAGAGCGCGCACACTCCCTCGCAAACGATCCGACGCATGAACACGAACCCGATATGGATATCTCGGTACAGGCTTGCATGTGTTTTCTGCGTTTGATCAGAGACGGCGTTCTGAATATATTTGCTGTTCTGACTAAAGAGTCGTGGCACGGTTTGCGCCCCAGTGCCGGTTTTAAACAGCCGGTTATATTAAGCTTGTGTACAGAGTGAAGGCTGTGAGATGATGCGGTTTCTTGGGGCTAACTGTGTGTGTGTGTGTGTGTGTGTGTGTGTGTGTGTGTGTGTGTGTGGTCCTGCGTCAACACTGCACACGTTCAAATTCTATTGAATTTGAAAATTCTACATGAAATTCTATTTCATCTTGTTGTGAAACCTGAACTCCTGAACTGAAATCTGTTTTTCTGAATCAGAAGCAGCATTTTAGCTTAAAAAAAGTCTGTTTATTGATATTAACCTCTTTAGATTTGCTCATCTAGACGTTTTAACTCTCTGGGGTGTGTCCTGCGCCCTTCTCTGTTTTGATGATGACGGTTTTGATGCCGTTCTGTCGATTCGTGCTAATTATACAGAAACGCTAGTTGGCAGTTGCGCGTTAGATTTAAGGTTTTAGCGTTAAGTCTTAGGGCTGAGAGTTTCCTCTCCGCTATCGAATCCTTTCAGTCATTCCGGTGAAAAATATTAGTGTTTTCTTAAAGTGGAGAAAAACTCATTTTGGTTGAAACTTGCACAATTTTTTTATGTTTTATTTTTTTTATTTTTTTATTTTTTTCTCCGATGAGTCACATGCTGCCATGACTGAACACCGCGGTGCGGTTTGCGTCATCAGAGAATGTTCAGTGATGGAGTAACGGCGTTTTGGGAAATAGACACGTCTGCGTAACAGGAAGCTGCTGAAACAGAAGGTTTTTTTGTTTTTTTCCTGGAAAAATATCTCGACGAACACGAGAAAGGAGGAAAAGCGTATAACGTGCGTGTTTTTGCACATATTCATTTAATCATTAACTTGTGTGTATATAACTGTCTAGTAATTCCTGGTGATGGCTACAGCGTTCGGAAACATGGTGCTCTTTAGCTCGACACGTTTTGATGCCACGAAGGCTGTGATGTTAATAACCGCACTGTGTGAAAATGAGCTGTGAACGGTACTTACACTGTTACAGTTCTCCTACAGCTGTGACTGCTCTAGCGGTTTCTGTTAATTATAAGTACTTCATGTTATAATGGTATTATGAACAAATATCCTTCATATTTCCACAGTTTCAGTGTTGATTAATTTCCTATAACAGCAGCTCTGATGGGCTTGTTTATGACCAGCGCTTGTTTTAATACGTTTCCATAGTAACGGCTGGTGTAAAGACAAACAGACACTCTGCTGATCATACGGAGAACATGTTGTAAAGTTGTGTGTGAAGTTTTCTGTAAGAGGAAATGGATTTCTGGAAGGAGTCTCCAGTGTCCGCGCTCTGTGACGGTCAAGGGCGAAGCTGTAACCTCGAAACATGTTTCCCGACATCTTCAGGACAGTTGTTTACACTTCTTTGCGGTTTCTCACTTTCTTAAATATAGTTATATCTAATAAAGCTGCTAGGACGTAAGTGTGAACAGGAACTAATATTCCACATACTCTCTGAACAGACCAAACATTCACTGCTTCATGAAGAAATAGTAAAAAAAAAAAAAAAAACGGCATTTATTTGTGATATCTGTAAGCCACTGTATGGTTAAAAGGTGGAACAGATGTGTATGATGATCACAAATCTGAATGTTGCGATGAGCGTCGCATTGTGAGAGTGAGGTCAGTGCTAGAACAGCGACAGGACGTGGGGCAGTGCGTGTTAAGAGGGCATAATGAGGGCATCTGGAACACAGAGAGTTTTCACACTGACCACAGAAACCGGCATCACGAACTGGAGGTAATAAACTCCAGAATCCAGAATCGATAACTATCTCCTACAAACCTCAGGCCTGAAAACACGTTAAAACACGTTTTATTTACATATTCTTTCTTATTTGGATAAAGCGTGAGTTAGACAGGTAACGATTCGGCCAGTCCACCCAATTCGATTTACGATACTGGGTTCATGATCCGGAAAGAAAATTTTATTGCCTCAAAAAAAAAAAAAGTTCCTATTTCTTACCAACTTAAATATTCCTTTTGTTAAATGAAAAAAAAAAAAAATTTTTCATTTTCTTAATAACCAGCAGTAATCATGTACAAACGTTTGTAAAGGTTGGAGTAAAATAAAATAGCCTATTAACGAAAATATATTTGGTAAAAAATATGATTTTTCTTAATAATTCTACACATGAGCTTCCGGGAGTCGGTGAGAAAACCTCTTCAACCTGTTTGTAAAACTAGTCACGCAAAAGCTCTTTCCCTGTTTTATAGCTCATTTCATCGCTGCGTTCGAGCTGGGTTACATCTGCCTTACGGTGACGTCACGTGTATTAACGCTACAGTACGTTACATGCTGTTTAAACAACGCAGCGAGAAAATGAATCGTGTTTCAAATAAATAAATTTGTTTTGCAGTTTATCAGTGTACGATACATTGCTACATGCTTAGTGTTCGTGCATCACTCAGGTTTGATGTAAACATACATAAGTTATTTGGTGTACTGTACTTGGTGTTTGTTTGTTTTTTTGTGCACGCATCTGTGGCGCTCAGGAGAGTTTATATACACACGTGTTATTATACATTTAAATTATTACAATTGAAATCGAAAAGTGACGCGTCTTTCTGTCTAGTGTTTTGCCCTGATGTTGATGGACGTGATGTTTCTCAATCGGATTATTCAGCACGTCATTAATGAGAGTCAAGGTCTGTTGTGATTGGTGTGAACTCACAGTTTTGTCTTTCTTAGAGTACGGCAGTGTTGAAAGTGTGTCAGGTGTTGAGTTGGCTTTAACAGGAAAACTGCTTAGTAATTCCTAATGAAACTGAGGACCGAGCCTGCTTTCGGTTCCAGAGTTGTGCTTTGACTCCGTCGCTGTTCTGCGTGTCAGTGTTCAGCCACATCGCTTCACCCTGCTACGAAGCTAGGAAGCGGCGCTGACATGCTAATGCAGGGGGGCATTCTGGAAAACCTGATCAGCCAATGACAATGAGCCAGTAAAGAAGGGGCGGAGTCGACAGGCGCATGATTAATTAAAGAGATTTAGAAAAGAACCTAGGGGCGGAGCTACGGGCCACAATGGGGGGTGTGAGGAAACTGAGAGTGACCCAGAGTATTGATGTCTGCTAAAACCAGAAGTGTTTGTGTCTCTCTGTCTGTCTCTCTCTTCTAGCTCGTCTCCAGCGGATGATCTCTGTGGTCTTGACGTCACTGCCCAAATAAAAACCCGTGTAGAGACCTCTCGGCTATCGGCCGTGTCAGTGCCCTGTCAGAGACGTGAGTAGCTCCCACACGCACACAAAACCACACAAAAGCCTCAAAGTCTTTAAAAGTTCAAGGTTAAGCTTCAAGTGCTTTTTAGAACTTCACAGTTCCTCAGTTTCAATGCAGATCCATTTAAATTGCAGGACTTTGATTAGTGAAACACAGTGAAAAGCTCAAGCAGACACTTCAGGTAGAAAAACATCGCCTGTTTATGTCATTTATCAGATTTTTAAATGCAGTTCGTCTCTTGAACTGTACTCATAAAAATCTCTAAACTTTAATTTCACTGGTTTAGTTTTTGTCTCGACCTCAGTAGCTCCGCCCACTCCATAGAGAATACACAATAGCGGGAACGCACGTGACCTCACCGCAGGCGGAAGAATCATGGCTCGAATATCGTGCTAAACAAGACGTAAAATGGGAAAGAGCTTTTGTGTGATTAGCTTTACAAACAGACTGAACAGAAAATCAGTACGATATTTTTATAGACTGCCGACAGCTAAAGGAAAGAGAAGCAAACTGAGGGAGTTGTTTTATGTGTAAGCTTTTTTAAGCTTGTTTGTGAATAATGATTGTTGGTTATTAAGAAAATGAAGCAAAGTATGTATTTTTATTTAACAAAATGAGTATTTAAATTGATGGGAAAATAAATGCTGCATTTTTTTTTTGGTAATAAAATTTTTTCTCGAAAAATTGAATCGTGAATCGACTCTTGAATCGGGTGAATCATTACATGCAAACAGAGTTTATTTTTCTCAAAATCTGATAAATGTTTTTTCCTTCTCATCTTCATTTGTGTTCAGTTTCACTGCTTTCTTGATCTTGATGTAATTTAATGTTACTCTGTGTGTGTGTGTGTGTGTGTGTGTGTGTGTGTTTAGTGTCAGACTCTACAGGCAGTTCGGACAGCTATGAGGAGCTCGACATGACAAAGTGTGCAGGCAGTGATCCTATAGAAATGGCAGATAAGGTGTGTATGTATAAATGGGTGTGTGTGTGTGTGTGTGTGTGTGTGTCCAGTAGAAATTCCAGTAGAATAGAGATGGTTCTTGATCGACAGCCTTGTTGTCCAATAGAGCATGTTCCTGCCACTTCCCCATGTCCGTAAGTCTCGGCACAGCAGCCTGTACAGCGACGATGAGCTCCTGGATGAGGACGATGAGTCCGTGACAGGAAAGTAAGTGACCTTTGACCCTGTAATTAAATCCGCTGTATCTGAATTAGCAGCATGACGTTTGATTCCGTTTTTCCTGCCTCCAACCTCATACTTGGATATTATTACCGTCTGTCTTGTCCATGGTATAAGTGGAATAATTTCACCAATGGCTGGTGCAGGATTTGGTTAAATCAACAACACAGTCCTAACAGTGACGGTAAGCTGGCTGTAATCAACCAAACTTGTGCTTAACAACGGACGGCTATGACGCTAACGTTAGCCGCTGTGCTTTAGAAGACAGAAAAACAGCACATGTAGTAGTGTTATTTAAGCAACAAATCTCTTACTTACCTTAATGAAAATATCGAGAGGAAGCATACACGAATTGAGATATCTTAGTGAAAGTGATGTTTTAGCGTGTAGCACTGCCATAAACTTTTCTACCTGTTCCATCATGGGACTTATTATTATTGCAGCCTTTCATATTCAGGTTCAAGTATAAACACTCTGCTCCTTCTCACTCTCCATGACGCGTGTAACTCTCTCAGGAGGCACTCGTGGATCGAGGATTACAGCCGACTGTCCGACAGCCAGAACAGCATCTACCTGCCCGTCACCGGACGAGTGTTAGCTCTGCCCCCAAAGGATGACTCCACCCCCCAACTCACGCCTGTCATCAAGATGGGCTGGCTGGACAAGAACCCTCCTCAGGGGTAAACGATGCTTTTGCAAACGTTCAGTGTACAACTTGTGCGCCCTGCCTAGTGAATATCATAATTGCCTTGTGCGCCCTTTGCAGTGCACTACATGTAGTAATGTAGTACACACCTTTTTGACTACAGAGATAAAAGAGGTCAGAAAATCAGAGTAAACGTTTGTTACATTTTTTTCGTGAGTAACATGAAGAGTACGAAGAGTAGATGAATTAAAAAGCTACTTGACATGTTTCTCACTAAGCTTCAGTCTGAGATTGTGTTTAAATGTGTGTGTGTGTGTGTGTGTGTGTGTGTGTGTGTGTTGAGAGTTTCCTGGCTGAAATTAACTCCGTGTCAGAATTGTACTCTCACAACAACAGCAGCTTCCTGTTTAATACAAAGGTTAATGTCCAGCTGTAGTTCCACGTGCTTCCTGTAGGGGGCATTTCAGCTCCAAGAGCTCTGGAGTGGAAATTATTCGACTCCAGTTGTTTTTGTTTGTTGTCAGTGTGATACATTATCGTCTTTTATACTTACTAAAACCTATGTGAACAGTTAATGGTCCTAAAGGGGGGTTATAACCGCGACGGTCACGCTGTTCGCATGTCGACATGGTGGAACAAACACACACTCACACTTTCCTTTAGTGGTGAAGGTGTGAAAAGCATTTACACACGAGTCGGAAAACTCTGAAACCACAGAAAGGACATGTGAAATGAAATAACTGAACAAGCCTCGCTGCTTGCTTTACGAATGTAATTAGTAAGATGTCACATTTTAATAACATTATCTCTCTTATTAAATCTAATTTAATCTCTGATAGCTTTACTCAAACTGAACGTAGGGCTCATACTAAAAATAGAAATAATGTTCATTGTTGTTTTTGATTCCAACAAAAAGTATTCTGTCCCCTCAGGTCCCTGATCTATCAGCGGCGTTGGGTCAAACTGGATGCCGATTACCTGCGATACTTCGACAATGACAAGGTGCGTTTGGTTGGTGTTTACGGAAATCGTACCAGATTGGAGATATCGAGTTTAAATCATGTAGAAATAATTCAATTTTAAATTCAATTATAATTGTGCTGTATCCGGATAAAATTCGTAAAAATATCAGTTAGTAATTTTATAGTTATTATATAGTACTATATTACTATATACTGTAGTAATATATTGTATACTACATTAAATAGTAATTTGCTTGAATTGCTTCATGGACATTAAACCAAATAAAGAATATGACTGTTATTATTATTATTATTATTATTATTAGCCACTTCAGTAAGTAATATTGCTGTAATATGTGTACGGTGTAATTGGTTTGTCCCACCATTAGTGGTTTATAGTTTATTTTTGAACTTGAACATATTAAAACTTTATTGTAAAATATATCTGTTTCTGCAGGACATCTATTCGAAGCGGATCATACCAACGTCCTCCATCACCACGGTGGCCAGTGTGGGAGATCAGAAGTTTGAGGTGGTCACGAATAATCGCACCTTCCTGTTCCGGGCCGAGAGCGACTGTGAGTACACGCAAAGTTTGTGTGTGTGTGTGCGTTCTTGCATATCAGTGTGCTTGTACTACACTCTTAGGAAGAAGGGTTTCCTCTCGGAATCTTTTCTGATAGGATTCAACCGTACGTGTAACAGAAAAGTCCGCATGGAAACATGGAGTATTTATTTACTTCAAAATGTACACGTCCATCCAGGACCTGTTCGGATTCTTGATTCCTGCCCTGGAGCTACAAGGCTGACGTAGCTAACACGTAATTGAAAGCATGCTGTTTATAAAGCGAGGCTATTTCGTGTGTAGGATGATTTCTAAACTACTTGTGAAGCTCTAGGACTTTTCTTTGAGGTAGGTGGTGGTGGTCTGCAGTGTTTGTTTTACTGGTTAAGTGGTTCACCAACCTGAAACATTATTGAAGAACTGGTGCAGGACACGGTGCGACTTCCTGTCATCTGTTGAGACGAACTGAACTTCATCTTGCGCTAAACTTTCTGACGCAGATGAAATTAAAATTCCACTGACACCTTTAATGTGTAAACTGTCCATCATCTCTGCTGGGGTACACGATCGCATGGTGTTATTACAAGCAGCAAATATACGAAAGGAATTTATGTGAAGAGTTTTTGCATGACACCGACTTGCATTACTTGTTAGCTGCATTAGCGTCATGGCAACCGAACTGTCTTAGCTTAGCTTATCTAATCTTATCTTAATGTCTGTTGTAAAGAGGACACTGTGGATGTTGTGTTGTGGTCAGACTGTTTCATGTGAGGTGATGTTATGTATCTCAAAAGCACGTTAACACTTTTAAAATGGATTTTGGAGAATCTAAACCCCATTGCTGTTTTTCTTTTTTTTGGGGAAATTTACTTACTGCTGTACTCTCTCTCCGTGTGTGTGTGTCCGTGTGTCCGTGCCAGTGGAGAGGAATGAATGGGTGTCCGTGCTATGTGACTTCATCAGTTCATCTCGCCTGAAGCCGAGCTCAGAGTTGACCCTTAACCCCTGTGTGACCTCGGAGATGAAAGGTTACCTGGAACTCCGGGGCCTGCGCTCTAAACTCTACACCATTGTGTGTGGAGACAAAGTGTTCCTTTACAAAAATGCTGAGGTAATTAATAATAGTAATAATAATAATAATGAAAACGCTGAGGTAATTAATAATAATAATAGTAATAATAATAATAATGAAAATGCTGAGGTAATTAATAATAATAATAGTAATAATAATAATAAAGAAAACGCTGAGGTAATTAATAATAATAATAGTAATAATAATAATAAAGAAAACGCTGAGGTAATTAATAATAGTAATAATAATAATAATGAAAACGCTGAGGTAATTAATAATAATAATAGTAATAATAATAATAAAGAAAACGCTGAGGTAATTAATATGGAAATTATGGTGTATTTGGTGCCTGTAGTTTCCTACTTGTGATTTCATTAAATTAAATATGTATTTTACACATATTTACATACATGTTGCCTGTGTGTGTGTGTGTGTGTGTGGTTTGTGGGTGTGTGTGTGTGTGTGTGGTTTGTGTGTTGCGGAAACAGTGCAGCTTTTCTTAAACCTCTAATTGCCACATTTCAGAAACCTGCTGTGCCTTAACAAGTGTGTGTGTGTTTGTGTGTGTGTGTGTGTGTGTGTTTGTGTGTGTTTGTGTGTGTTTGCATGTGTTTCTGTGTGTATGGTTGCTAAATGCACTGTTTCGTTGTTCAGGACTATAAGCTGGGTATCGGGATCACGTCTATAGACATGAACGTGGGGAACGTGAAGGACATGGACAGGAGAGCGTTCGACCTCACCACACCTTACCGCATATTCAGGTTAGTCACCTGTCTCTCTCTCTCTGTCTCTCTCTCTGTTACTGTCTTTCCTATCCTATACACAGTGTTTTTTTGGGAGTGTCCCATGAAAGTCCACTACTGCCTGATTTAGCATGATTATAATGAGGTCAGTGATGGAGATCAGTAATGTAAGTCAGGGATGGTTATTGAAGGAGGTCAGTGATGGAGGTCAGTGATGGTGATCTGTGATAATGATGGTCTCTCTGTGTGTAGTTTTGTGGCAGAAACTGACCAGTTGAAGGACCAGTGGGTGGAGGCGATGAGGAACTCCATTGCAGAGGCTCTGTCTAACTATGAGGTTGCGGAGAAGATATGGGCGGAGCCAGCCAATCAGAAATGTGCCGACTGTAGCGCCACCAAACCCGAGTGGGCAGCCATTAATCTGAGCGTGGTGTTCTGCAAGCGCTGTGCAGGTAAACGCGAAGGGCTTGTACAGAACACCAACAAATACTGACTAAGTAACAAACTACTTTAGACTGTTCACTTTAACATCACCAAAATATCTGAGGCATTATCACACCACCAATCAACGACACCGCAACAGTAAGTGCCGAAAGAACTGAAGGCAGACCGAGGTAGTGGTAAAGAGGACCACAGCATTATCCTGCTTCACCATGCCTACCTAGTGGGGTTTTAAAACGAGTACACATCTGAAAAAACGCCATCTCGTCCTCTGACATATGCTAGAGGTTTGTTGGGGTTTTTATTTCTCTGCATGTTAGGCATTAATTTTAAAATCCATATACTTGATTTTTCATATGTTATGCTGTTGTTCAACAGCAAGATGGCCAATTGTAAACTGTTTAAACTGTTATATTACATGCATATATTAAAACACGCCCTAAGTACAGATCTACAGGGGCTAAGACTCTGTGCTGGTGACTCTTAACCTTCAGGTGCTAAGCTCTGGATTGTAGGATATAATTGTCTACTGATTTAATAAATATGTTTTCAAATTCATAAAAATTCTCTTCACAAACCAAAAAAACTACCATCTTATCTCAATTAGTAAATTAAAAGGAATTGGTTTAAATTGTGAAATGCAGCCAAATTAAAACTGCTAACGTTTTGACGAACCTTTTGCTTTAACTAAATCAAGTAATAGATTACAGATCATCAGGTTCACAATGAGACGGCTGTACTTGATGTTTCCCTTCTCTCGCTTCTAGGAGAACACCGCAGTCTTGGTCCGAGCATATCGAAAGTACGGAGCCTGAAAATGGACAGAAAGGTGTGGACTGATGAATTAATCCAGGTATGCTCATTTTCTGTTCTATTTACTTTTAAAATCTCAGTTTTCTGTTAGTATTTAAGATATCTTCAGTGAGCTTATGACACTGACTATTCCCAGTGTTTGTACAGTTTAAATACATGTTCATTTGTAAAGCTGTTAGAAAATACACTGCTAGTAAAATACACATATTCTACTTTAAGAAAATAAGCATTAGCTAGCATAACTTTACAACATCCACTAACCTCCAATGAAACTGCAGTATCTTAAACAGAGAACTTCTTAGGTATTGTAGCTAACAAAACTACACTAGCCTAAACTTAGCTACTTGGTTACAACAGTAAATAAATTTCAACAAAGCCAGACTAGCTGAAACTTTCTTACAACACCAAATAAATTTGACAAAGCCACACTAGCAAAAACTTGGCTAAACGAGCAACTTAATTTCAACAGAACTGCACTAGCTTAAACTTAGCTACAGCACCAAACCACCACCCCAAAATATACAGCACTTGCCACAACACTTAATCAACACAATTCAAACTGCACTCGCATGAACTTGGCCAGAACACCTGTGGCGTTGTTAATATTTATTAGTATTGCTAGCTAGGTAGCATTTTCTTTTCTTTAATTTTCTCATTTCATCTTGGCATCAGCTCTTCCTGGAGCTCGGCAACGAGAGAGCCAATCACTTCTGGGCTGCTAACATCCCGCCCAGCGAGGCTCTGTCTCCGCTCAGCAGCAGCGATCAGCGCCGGCGGTTTATCACCGCCAAATACCGCGAGGGCAAATACCGCCGCTACCACCCACTGTTCGGCAACCAGAAGGAGCTTGACAACGTGAGTGCTGATTACATACAGCTACATACAGTTACACACACCTGTACACACAATCACACACACACCCCAATGCATACAATCACACACACCAGGACACACAATCTCACACACAGTCACACCCATACACACAATCACACACACACACCCCAATGCACACAATCACACACACAGTCACACCCGTACACACAATCACACACACACCTGTACACACAATCACACACAAACCCCAATGCATACAATCACACACACACCCGCACATACAATCACACACACACCCGCACATACAATCACACACACCAGGACACACAATCTCACACACAGTCACACCCATACACACAATCACACACACACACCCCA
>JAQQZR010000003.1:21856524-21867843 GCA_030068235.1 Notoglanidium macrostoma | reverse complement strand
CGCGCCGGTCCCCCCCCCCCCCCCCCAGGCGTTGTGTATTAACGTGCAGTCTAACGATGTGTGTGAGACTCTCGCCCTCGTCTTTTGCGGTGCCGATGTGAACTGTGACACGGGTATCCCAGAATTCCCCGCTCCAATTGCCTTGGCCCTGCACCACAGCCAGAAGCTGCAGGTGGAGTTCCTCACTCAGAACCGCAACATAGGTCAGTGTCAGGACGAGGGGTGGAGTTTAAGTGTGGGCGGAGCTTGCGTTTTAATATGCGTTTTTGCATTTTTTACATTTTGCTTTTGGCTCAGCAGAGATCCCGAGGTCAGAGGTCAAACTGGCCATGCACACAGAGCACTACATGGCCCCGCCTTCCATCACGCACAACGGCTTCCTTTTTAAGACCGCCTCTATGGCTCGTCCAATCACGGAGCGGAAGAACAAAGAAGGTGAGCCAATCACGGTCACTGAACAGCTCCAAACAGCTCTATAAAACCGTCTGAGGAGGCGATTTACTGACATACGTTTATCTCAGTTCTAAACTGGAGCCCATGCCCGTCTCTCTCTCTGTCTCTGTCTCCATCCCTCTGTTTCTATCACCGTCTCTCCATTTCTCTTCCTCTGTCTCTCTCTCTGTCTGTCTCACTCTCAGAGTTCAGTAGGAGGTGGTGTGTGCTGAATGATGGACATTTTAATTATTATGAAAGTGATAAGAACGCAACGCCAAACGGAGGACTGAAGATGAAAGAGATTGTCTGTCTGGCTGTCAATCCTCCCGAGACACACGGGTATCCGTCTGTCTGATTGCCTGTCTGTCTGTCTGTCTGTCTCTGTCCTTGTAACTCTGTCCATTTAAACATGTTAATTTCTGTCTGTCTGTTACGTTGTCTTTCGGTGTGTTTCTGTGTTCACATGACTTTGTCCATCCGACCATCTGTCTGTCTGTCTGTCTGTCTGTCCGTCCATCCGTCTGTCTGTCTGTCCGTCTATCCGTCTGTCTGTCTGTCTGTCCATCTCTCTGTCTGTCTCATTTCTCCTGAGTGTCTGATGTAAGATGCATTTGTGTGCAGAGTTTGATTGATCGTCTGTCCTGTCTGTCTCTCAGGTATGATCACTCGTTCGAGATTTACTCGGATGCCGAGCGTCTCTACCTGTTTGGGACGGACAATCCCGACTCCATGAAGGAATGGGTCAAGTCCATCGCCAAGGTAACCATCATCCCCAAGCCCGTTACTTAGTTCTGTCAATTCTTAACGTATTCATGTTGTTTGTCGTGTCCTGCTGTACAACATCATGGAGCATCCTGTTCTTCTGAGACGGTGAGATCAATAAAGAAACTCTTTCCGTCTGTCTCTGTCCGTCTGCGCAGTCGTTCATCCCGGCGTGCGCTGAAGACCTGCTGCAGAAGGATTTTGTGCGGATCGGACGTCTGCGCTACAAAGACCCTCTGAATCTGGAGAGCTGGAGGGTGGGCTGGTTCTGCCTCGAGGCGTCCACGCTGCACGTGTGTTTGGAGGACTGCAAGAGCCGCGAGAGCATCCAGCTGCAGAAACTTCTTGAACTCTGTGAGTCAGAGAACGTGACTATAGCAACAGCTCATTCACAGGGATGTGTACAGCGGACAAGCCGCGTATACAGAAGTAGCGCACACCTTCCGACCAATCTGATTTGACTATTCAAGCTGCGTTATTGTTTATAAGCACCACTTTAAAACCTTCCTGGACTCACCTTCTACCTGGTTGTGTATTTTCTGAGCCTCAGTATGAGTGTGTGATTGAGAAAAACAGACTTCCTGAAATGATGGCTTCATGTTGACCTCGATGAAATCCAACCAGCTGATTTAAACTTGGACACAATGGTATGCTTGTCTAAGCAGAGAGGATGTAAAATAAAGGAAGCGTGGTAGCAGGAACACGTCTGGTGTCGACTGGAGCACTTTCTGCTAAATGTGGCCTGGAAACACGCTCGCAGGCAGAAATGATCTGTTAGCCGTCAGAGCTCCTCTGAATATATACGTTATTGGTGTTAGAACATCTTTTCCGATACCAAACACGTTTCTGGCATCAGGAGAGTCTAAACGCTAACATCAGGGTGGTTTGTGGTTTCTCCTTTAACTGTAGAAAGGCTGTAATCACCCGCCCAATGTTGATTATACATATAATTAGCTAGGGTTCGGTCTCTGATGTTAAATGGTGAAGATGGTGATGGAGAAGGACAGGGAGGTAGAAATGGAGGTGTAGTGATGAGTGGAGGACGGGAAAGGGAGGTGAGAGTTACGGCTCACCCAGCAAGTCATTGGAAGTTGTTTTCATTCCGTTGGAACAGGAATTAGAAGGAAGAGGAAAGCAGAAACAGACGTCATTAAATAATTAAACCCGCAATTAACGTGGTGAATGCTGCAGTGCGGTAGAGGGGCTCGGTGTAATACACACGTCACCTCCTGCTTTTATTCTCATCCAGATGTTTTTGAGAATTTCATACCACAATGAATTCTTTTTCTCCTCCTTTTAGCGAGGGATAATGAAGAGCTGGTGCTCGTGGAGCGGGGCAGGTGAGTACCGAACTTTACTAAACCGGAGTGTGGATGCTCTCTAATTAAAGAAGTAAGGTATTAAAAGTAGGTTTTAAATGGGAAATCATTTTAAATGCAGCTGTGATTCAGGACAATGCGGATAGTCAGGGAGCTGAACTCGCGCTCTCTCGTTCTCTCTCTCTCTCTCTCTCACTCTCTCTCTCTCTCTCTCTCTCTCTCTCGCTCTTGGTTTAGGACTCTGTACATCGAGGGAGAGAGGAAGCTAGATTTTCATGGCTGGGCAGCGGCCATCCAGAGGGCTGCTGGGAGATCAGGAGATACGCTGAGTCAGCAGCAGCTCACTGAGACTGATATACCGCTCATAGTGGAGCGCTGTATACATTACGTCACACAGTACGGTAATTAAAATTAATACTCCATAATAACTCACCGCAGCACATTTCACAACACACGCATGTTCTTTAGTATTCTGTTCTGTGCAGTACTGATTCTACATTTATCCTGTACTATTCTGTTCCACACTATACTGTATACTTTACTGCTACTTGTGGTTATTACTATACTCTACTAAATATTCTATTCTATTCTATATTTAGTATTTATTCTACACTACCCTGTCATATTCTACAATATAGAATATATTCAAAGATATTCTATTTTATATTATATTTATTCTATACTATACTATTGTATTCTACAGCATGACGTATACTATACTTGTGGTTACTACTATACTATACTAGATGGTCTATTCAATTTTCTTCTATATTGATTCTGCATTTATTCCATACATCATATGCTACACTATACTGTATACTATACTACTACTTGTGGTTACTACTATACTGTACTAAGTCATATTCTATTCTATTTTATCGATTCTGTATCGATTCTGCAGTTATTCAATTCATATTCTGGTGTATTTTATACTATGTTCTTGTAACTATAATATTCTGTGTACTGTGGAGCAGTAGTTCTACTCTACACTGTACTATACTATTCTATACTATACTCTATGTTATATGCTGCTATTCTTTGCCATTATACTATTCAGCAGTAGTATGCTGTTCTGTTGTACTATGCTACACTATACTATATTATGCTATTCCGTGCCATTATGTACAACACTGTGCTATACTAAGGAAGTCCAGTGTCACGGGATTATATTTTTACAGACTATTATGAGTAAAGAGAGGTCATTCTACTCACAGGATGTTGTCATTCACTCTGAGATGACTTGGCGGCAGTTATTTGTACTTTAATTGGATGGGAAACGCTGAGAAGTTGTATGAAACCGTTATTTCAGCACGCTTTAATCAGACTGAAGTGGAGTTTCGGGATGGATTTTAGCCACCGCTGGTTTTATAAACATATTTTCGGTCTGGACGTAAAAAGATGCCGCTCGGAGACGGGTAAGCCGTGACTATCTGATAGCTTTGGGTTGACCGTACATATGCAGTAAATCATAACCCTTTAATGGATATTGGCTTGTGAGCAGCGTGTGTTCAGTGGAGTGATGCATGTTTAGCTGGAATTGAATGCAATATTGTATTATCACTGTGGTTTTCTGCTTCCTGATGAGAAAGATGAGCGGAATTTCTTTTCTTGTTTGATACTTAGACACACACACACACACACACACGCATGCACACAAACACGTGATGGTTCCTTTATCGAGGTGAGATAAGTGTGTGTGTGTGTGTGTTGGGATGATGATAAGTGTGTTGGAATGGGGAAGTTTGGGATCAGTAAAACTCCCCCGATTAAAATACACCTTGTAACCGATACCGGCCTGTTGACTTTAATTAAGCGTGTTTTATTTAATAAGTGTAATACTTACTGGGAACTGTTTAGGGTTTTTGGTGTATCCAAAGCAACACCCAATTGTTTTGCAATTGTGTGTCATGTGGTGATAATAAGCCCTACAATATGGTCTTGATGTTGTAGCCTGAAAACAATGTCGAAGTAGGTTTGGCAAACACCAGTTTGAGGTGAAACGTGAGGGAGGCGTGTGTGTGTATGTGTTTACGCGTGTGTGACACGAGCGAACAGGTTCTCATAATACGAATCGATTTCTTTCCTTCAAGAGCTCAAAGAGTCTCCTGAGTAACTGATCATACACAAACGCAGCGCGACGGTGTGTGTATCCACCGATCTTTATACCGTGCGAGGTCGAGGTGATGTTTACTTGGTCAGTCGTATTGGATTTGAACAGGGGTCTTGTAAAGTGTGCAGATGTCAGGACTCTTAGGAGTGTTGATTTTTCAGACCTGGAAAATGATTCAAATCGAGATTTTTTTTAACCTATTTTTAATTAGCAAGACAGCTGAATACAGAATGCCTGAAAAAGGCTTTCGTCCAAATGTCCCAGCAACACGTAGTACGGTATCATCTGGCACCGACCACCGAACCCGGAGCAGGAGGAGCCGACATTTGGGAGCACTCCCAAAATTATCCTCTTCATCAGGTCCAACTTCAGCTAAACACATGTAATACAGGTTCACCGTATTAACATGACGACACCTAGCAGACGTCTTACCAGAGGGGTGTCACGTTTAAATAATTCTGATCAGGAACCTTACAGGTCACGGTGTAAACTTGAAATGGTGAACCAACAACAGGTACCAAAGGCAGGACTCGATCAGCACGACCGTCACGCAGCATTTTCATTTCTTATTGAATTGTTAAGAGACGACACTAACGACAAAAACATTGTGTTTTTTAAAATGTTAAAATTTGATTGAAACGGTAAGCTTTGAGTCGAATTTCCCAGAACAGGAAAGGAAACTTGGGTTACTTTCATTTTAGTCTGCTAAAATAAACCATGTGATTAAACGATGAAGACTCTTCGCCTCTGTACCGTCCAGGCCTGACATCAGAAGGTATTTACCGCAAGAGTGGCGTGAACAGTAAGATCGCCTCCCTGCTGGACGCCTTCAGAAACGACGCTCGCTCTGTGTGGCTTAAAGAGGAAGCGCACCAAGTGGACGACGTGTCCAACGTCCTCAAGAGGTTCTTCAGAGACATTGAGGAGGGACTTTTCGGCCCACAATCACACAACTGGCTCAGCACTACGGGTAACACACACACATGCACACGCACACGCGCACACACACACACACACATGCTAATTGGACTTAGTTTATCACTTCTTCCAATAAAGTTACTAAAGAACTGTATTTACGGCAGCGTTACTCAGTACTTTACTCCGTTAATCACTACGGTAATTTACTATGTTAATTACAGCTTTGCAACAATGCAACATTAAAGGAACCTCAGCAGGCATGATGTTTATTTTTTGTTTCACTGCGAATTAAACTTCAATCTGCAAATGTAAAAAAAAAGACCCTTAATCAAAGAATATTTGACCTATTAGCAGATTTTAACTGTTTTTTTAAAAGTCTGATTTCTTACTTATGTTTTTAAACACTTAGCACTGTGTTTGTCTTTTAATATTATGTTAAATTAACTTTTAGGTTCAATTAAATTTGTATGTTCTTTTACTTTCCTTGAATGCGCATGTGTGTGTGTGTGTGTGTGTGTGTGTGTGTGTGTGTGTGTGTGTGTGTGTGTGTGTTCAGCTCTCTCAGAAGAAAGCAAGAAGATATCTCAGTATCAACATCTTTTTGAAAATCTCCCTCGAGTTAACAAAGCCACACTACGCACACTGGTCAATCACTTATACTGGTAAAAAACACACGCACACGTGCACACATGCACCTAAAGATTAACTCTGTTGGCACACCTATACACACAGACACACACATTTCCTCTTTCTCAGAAGGCTCTTCCTCATTTTCAGATTCCGAAATGACATCTTTTTAAATCAGCACATTGTAACTCTTTGCATGGTGTGTGTGCGTGTGTGCGTGTGCGTGCGTGCGTGTGCGTGCGTGTGTAGCGTGCAGCGGTTTTCAGAACTCAACCAGATGAACCTCCATAACCTTGCAATAGTTTTTGGGCCGACGCTTTTCCAGACAGATGGTCAAGACTACAATGCAGGGCGTGTGGTGGAGGACCTCATACAGCACTACACCACCATTTTCAGCGTAAGAGTGTGTGTGTGTGTGTGTGTGTGTTAAGCCATGTTCTAGAGCTCTGCACTGAATAAGACTACAGAGTCCTGCTGTAGAGTAATCTGTACAGTAGTGTCGCCCCCTGGTGGTAGAGCTGAGCTACACTGTGAAATTTTTTGGTTGCTGGAGAATTTGAGGTTTCAAACTGTTGTTGTTGTGTATTCTTCTTCTTCTAATGTGTGTGTGTGTTTTGTTTGTGTGTGTGTTTGTAGGTTAATGAACAGCAGTTAAAGAGACAACTTGATGAGATCACCTACATCATTAAATTACGAGAAAACCTCAACCATAAACCAACAACGGTGAGTGTCAGTCTGTTAGTGTGTGAGATATAAACTGTTGCTGTATGTGAGTACGTGAGTGCGTGAGTGTGTGAGAGTGCGCGTGTTTGTGTGAGTGTGAGAGTGCATGTGTGAGAGCGGGTGTACGTGCGTGTGTGAGAGCGGGTGTGCGTGCGTGTGTGAGAGCGGGTGTGCGTGCGTGTGTGAGAGCGGGTGAGAGTGTGTGTGCACGTGTGTGTGAGAGCGGGCATGCGTGAGAGCGGGTGAGTGTGTGAGAGTGGGTGCGTGAGTGTGTGAGAGTGTGTGTGCACGTGTGTGTGAGAGCGGGTGCGTGTGCATGTGTGAGAGCGGGTGTGTGTGTGTGTGTGAGAGTGTGTGTGCACGTGTGTGTGAGAGCGGGTGCGTGTGTGTGTGAGAGTGTGTGTGCATGTGTGTGTGAGAGCGGGTGCGTGTGTGTGTGTGTGAGAGCGGGTGTGCATGTGTGTGTGTGTGTGAGTGTGTGCATTTAAACACCACCTTTACATTTAAGCAGTGTAAAATGTTCGAGTTCTCACAGAGGCGAAATCAACACACACATTTAATCTCACCTGATTTCTGACACCCGCCTGTAAAACAAAACATCTTTGTTGAATATTTCTGAAGTCATTGGAACGAACACATCGTTTATATCACAAAGCTCCTTCATATGTATTTTAAATTGTATATGAAATTTGTAATTACATATAAATGATGTGTGCACTAGCAGTGATAAGAAGCTGCATGGAATTTAACTTTCCTTACTCTCACGTGTTCTACAGAGTATAGTGCAGTATAGTGCAGAGTGTCGGGTTCTACAGTCTCACGTTTCTGTTATGCCCTACCCAGTGAGTGTGTGGAGTGGATTTGGATTCAGCCTCCCCGTGTGTGTGTGTGTGTTTGGAGCAGGATTTGTCTTTAACACTAATTCTACATTATTAATAATCACTTCCACTGTGTGTGTGTGTGTGTGTGTGTGTGTGCGTGTGTCCAGGGCAGTGGAGATTTTATCTGCACAGTGTATCTGGAGGAGAAGAAGGAGACAGCTGAGCAGCATGTGAAGGTAACCTCTGACCCTTACTGCAGAATAGTCCAGAAGTTTCTCAGCCTTTTCATAACCGACCTTTGACCCGCAGATCCCGGCCACTATGACGGCGGCTCAGCTGGCCTTCGAGATCCTCGACCGCAGGAAGATCAGCATCAAGGAGAAGGACTACTGG
Source organism: Notoglanidium macrostoma (assembly GCA_030068235.1). Classification (NCBI taxonomy): domain Eukaryota; kingdom Metazoa; phylum Chordata; class Actinopteri; order Siluriformes; family Auchenoglanididae; genus Notoglanidium; species Notoglanidium macrostoma. The sequence goes on along the minus strand of JAQQZR010000003.1, from coordinate 21,859,735 downwards.
TGCTGCTTCGAGGTCAATGAGAAAGAGGAGACAGGTGAGACACACACACACACACACACACACACACACACAGAGTGAGCCAATAATTGTATACACACTTCAGGAACACTGCTACACATAAGTGCCTGGAAGCTGACGGCCAATCACCAAAGGGAGCTTGTGTTAATCTCGTGATGTCTGAATAAATTTAGTATTAAAATATTTATACAAATTTTTCTTTTCCTGAAGTGTGTGTACAGTTTTTGGCTGGCTCTGTATACACATACATATGTTCACACACGCATACGCACATAGATATATACATAAACACGCACACACGCGCACAACCAAATTAATAGGTTAATTTTTTGTTTCTTTCTTGTCTCTTTCTTTTTTCTTCTTTCTCTCTCTCTCTCTCTCTCTCTCTCTGTCTCTCTCTCGCACTCGCGCTCTCGCTCTCTCTCTCTCTCTGTCTCTCTCTCGCGCTCGCGCTCTTGCTCTCTCTCTCTCTCTCTCTCTCTCTCGCGCTCTCTCTCTCTGTCTCTCTCTCGCACTCTCTCTCTCTGTCTCTCTCTCAGAGCGTCCTCTGCACTATCAGGAACAAGTGTGGCCAATCCTGCACGGTTTAGGGACAGAAAGTCACCTTCTCATCAAAAAGAACTATGCCATGGAGGCCATGCTCATCTACCTGGGTGTGTGTGTGTGTGTGTGTGTGTGTGTGTGTGTGTGTGTGTGTGTGTGTGTGTAAAGACTTTTATTAGTAATGCTAAAAGGACCTAAAGGTGTTACTCAGTTTTCACTGCACTAATACACAGAGTACCTCACTAATGTAGGACAACGTGTGTGTGTCTGTGTGTGTCTGTGTGTGTCTGTGTGTGTCACAGCCAGTAAAGTGGACGTGACTAAACATGGCATGCTGAAGTTTAAAGAGGAGCGCAGTCTGCTGGGTTTGAGTACAGGAAGCTTCAACGATCGATACTTCATGCTCAACCAGACCTCACTACGACTCTACAAAGACGTCCGGGTGAGTGTGTGTGTGTGTGTGTGTGTGTGTGTGTGTGTGAGTGTGTGAGTGTGTGCGTGAGTGAGTGAGTGAGTGAGTAAATTAACAGCACAGCTCTTGTTTCGTGTTCTGAAATGTCACCACATAGACAGTAAACAGTTGCTTTGAGCTTTTATCTCGTGCTGCTGATGAAATCTAGGATTCTGATTGGTCCAAAAGGTGATGATTAATTTTCCCAAACTGCTGTGTTAAATCATGCTGTTTACGGTGTAGATGATGACGTGGTGATTTTGCATGCGTGAATGGAACATCAAGTAGTATAAGAAAGAAGGAAAAAAGTGTGTGAGTGTGTGTGTGAGAAATATTTGGACATTTGATGGAAAACATTCCATATACAGAATGTGCACGAGCATCAAAATCAGGATCTGCTCTGTGTGAGTACATCGAGTGTGTGGGTGTGTGGTGTTAGAGTAGCTAAAGTAACATGTGTCTGCTGTCGGCTTCCTGTTTTCATGCTGTACTGGAGGATTATGAGATATATATCATGTCTGGGTTTCTTTTTCTGCATGCAGTCTCATAGTCACGTTAGGAACGAGATTTTGATTTATGTCTAATGCTCTCTCTCTCTCTCTCTCTTTCTGTGTGTGTGTGTGTGTACAGAGTAATCGGGCAGAGAAGGAGTGGCCTGTGAAGTGTCTGAAAGTCTATCAAGGGATAAAGAAGAAGCTCCGCCCACCGACATGGTGAGATCAGAATTAGTACTGCGTTCAGTTCCTCTCGTGTCCACTAGGAGGCAGCAGAGCTGCGCTATAAAAAGCATGTGTCTGTAATACTGCAGTGTGTTTCCCTTTGCAACATTTTAAAGGTGTTATATTGTTTAAATCACTTTGTAGTTGGGGTCTGACCGTGGTGTATGAAAGTGAGAAGCCTGAGAAACAGGACAAGCAGCAGTGGTAAGCGCATCTACAGCGTGTGTGTGTACAAAATGTGAATAAAAAATTCACAAGGGGTGAAAACTTATTGTAATGTGACGCAACCAAATTAATAACCGTTTCTCTTTCCTATTCTCCCTCTTCTTCTTTCTTCCTTTGTTGCTGTTAGTGTTTACTCCTCTGTCGCCAGGCGGCGGAAGCGGTGTCTTCGTCTTGGCCGCGCGTCCGTCCCAGATCCTCCTTAGTGCAATATCTCTGATCACATGTTATTATAACTGGCAGACATTTGCGTCCCCTCACACCGAGCAGCGAGAATAACTCCAGCGAGCACCAGACAGAGCGGAACACTCGCAGCAGTGCCCCTGTTATACAGCGTCTCATAAAACCTCAGGTTTAACCCTGTATGCGTGTCAATCATTCCGCATTGTTGTGGAGTTTTGTGGCGCTCGTTCCATCTCGAACGCGTCGAGGTGTCGTGTGCGTTCCCATGGAAATGGCTCATTATCCGAGTTTGAGGAGATGAAAAGCTCAGCATCGCCGCCTGGTAATTACCGTAACTCCCACCATGTCAAGAACACACGCCTTATTGTTCCACGAGTTCATGGAGAGAAAGTGAGCAGGACAGCGAGACACAATTACCAGCAAAAAAAAAAACCCTCCACATTCTGCTTTTCCCATAATGCACCACAGCAGCGCTCAGCCTCCACGTCTTTACCGCTCAGACGTTACAACTCTTTGGTTCCTCGAGCTTTGCGTTCCGACAAGTTAGCTAATAAAGAATGATTAAAAAACAGCAAAAAACGGTGGATGGCAGTGCGGCTGCACGTCGCCGGGTTAATGCAGTAACGTAATCAAGCTGAATAAATAAATAGAAGCAATGGAATAAAGTTGAATCTATAAATAACAGTAATGTAATAAAGCTGGAGAGAGTTTATCAGAGAGAGAGAGAGAGAGAGAGAGAGAGGACCGATTACTGCTGCTTTATCTTGGAAGAAAAAATAAAAAGGCAGATAATAAGCGCAGAGCAGGACTAATGCAGAAATTATTTCTCACCAAGAAAATCAAAATATCATTTTAGTGGAGCAGGAAAGTGAAGATGATTACACCGTGTTTACTGTCAGAACAGGAAGTGATGAAATTTCACTTATTGTTCAGGGCAACTCTGCTCTCTGTACTGCTTTCATTATTTTAATTATATAAATACACCCTGTGTGTGTGTGTGTGTGTGTGTGTGTGTGTGTGTGTGTGTGTGTGTGTGTGTAAAAATAAAAAAAAATAATATAAAACACACACCCCC
>JAQQZR010000003.1:21817687-21832940 GCA_030068235.1 Notoglanidium macrostoma | reverse complement strand
CGCACAAAAACTCTCTCTCTCTCTCCACACCCACACATACACACACACACACACACACACACACACACACACACACACACACACACACACACACACACACAGTCAGCTTCTTCTCAGATTTCAAATGTCATTCTGACCTTTCCGTGATTATTTTCTTCTAGTAAATAATAAAACATTCCTGTGTGTGTACAATGTGTGTGTGTGTGCATGTGTGTGTGTTCCATTCATACGTTAGTTACTTTTCTCATTAGCATGGACCATTAATACAATGCTCTGTCTGAGAAGGCTTTTTCTTGTATTTTTATTATTTTAATCAAAGTTTTGTAGCTGAAATTGTGGCTGTGTTTTGTGTATTTGTAGCTGTTGTGTAGTCTGGCTGTCATGTTGGTCTGGCTGTATTCTACAGTGCATGTGTCTCCAGTGTGTTTATGATACTGGAGATGCGGCTCTGTTGGAATAACATCCAGAGCCGTTACCATCCAAACAGCCCAAACACCTACCATGACAGCAATCAGGATGAGGCGGAGAGACGCACAGCTCGTTAGCGTGTCTAACTGAGGCGCTAAACATTTAGTACTTTGTGAATAGTGATGGACAGGAAGGTTTGGCTCTGACTGAGTGAACAGGTCAAGCTGATGAAGGTGATGGAAACACGTTTCGTTCTTTTTGCTCTTCATCAATAACTGGTGCCAGTTATTTATTTTATTAAAGCAAATTATTTGCACCGAAATGTTCTTAATGACTTTGGGTTTTAGTTTGATCATTTCTTTTCATGGGTTTATTTTAATTAGCACATTTTAACTAGTCCTCTGCTACGCGGTATATCCATTTTAATGAGGGTACATGCTAACGCTTCTGAAAGTGACGTGGCTACGGGCTTCGGCCGGTCGTCATGGCAACCGAGAAAGTGTAATCGTAGCCGCTGAAGGCTTTGCTAGCTTGCTGATGGTGGATATTGATATCAGTGAATATTTCAATTTTTAAAAAGCTTCCATCTTAGCACCCTAAAGTCTCTAAAGGTTCTATGTAGAACCCTATAACAGAGTGTTTCCCTGTTCCATGTAGGACCCCTTTTAATACACAAAGAACTATCCAAAGAACCCTTGAGTGTATGCAAGTGCATGATTATGCAAATTTCCGGTGTTTGTAATGTTGATGATGTCATCACATAGCTCTTTTTTGTTAAACTCCTCACACTCCTTGCATCTTGCTTATATCTGTGATAGGTGTGTATGTGTGTATGTGTGTGTGTGTGTGTGTGTGTGTGTGTGTTTTTACTTGGCACAAACTTGTTTTGGCATTTGTTATTTAAATTAGAGGAAGAAAGGTGTAGCAAACAGCAGTGCCCAAAAATAGACAACAATACTGAGCAGACGTCATTTCTGCTTTTCTCTACGTGTGTGTGTGTGCGTGTGTATGTGTGTGTGTTTGTCCTGTTCCTAAGGATATGTTCTTAATCTTTACTGTTCCTTACAGATCTTGATCCAAGCACATAAAGTCTCAATGCTTTTCTGCTTTAAATACCAAAATGAAAGTACTGATTTTGATCTGAACCCGAGCCGAGTTCTACAAGTTCCTTCTCCTTCCTGTTTCTACAGCTTCCCCGTCACACTCTATCTCCGATTTATTTATTTTTAATCTCCTCGGCTGCGAAACTCACACTACTCCTTGGATTCTTGAGGATTTTCTGCCTTCAGAAATCTGGCAACATCTGCATTATAACCCGCAGCAGGTTCGACAGAATCGAGACCGCAAATCTCCTGTAAATGCTCACCTTCCTCTCGCTCACACAGAGCAAAAGCGATTTTCTGAAATCTGTATGATCGGCTTTTTGGCAAATATTATCTCATAATTCGAAAATGTGACAATGTTAAAAAAAATTAAATAAAATTAAAAAAGTACTTTATGTAGCTATTGTTACATATATCAACTTAAAAAAAAAAAGATTAGAATGGCAAAACTGTAACTTTAAAAAAATTGCAGGTTGCTAAGTTTTCATGTAAAACCTCCATATCCTTAATCATATCATTTTTAATATCTAATTTAATAAAATCCAGATGAAATCTCCTTCCCAGAGCGTCTGTTAAAAAATTGATGACTTGTTTGTAAAAACATATTTTAGCTTTAATTGCAACTTTTGATACAAACTCCAGTGAAATCATGCCAAGAAATGTTTCATGACATCATAAAAAAAGTATATTTAATAAAAAATGGTAATTAAATTTAATTCAAGATTTTAGTATGAATAAGTAATCTATTAATTAGTTACTAAATACAGGTACTTGTAAAATATGAAATTTACTAAACAAAAAATGCCAAAAAAAGTGTACCTAAAATACAATCAAATAAAATTAACTGATATATTACTTAATAATATTCCTCTAATATTCTGCTAATAGAATAATAGTCAACCTGGATGTAAGCCAGTGTAACACTAATAAGACAAATATTAACGTCAGTATTTAACATCGGTTTCTACACCAACAGTCACGTGACACGGCAAAGCTTCAGGAAATAATGAATAATAATCGGAATAATACCATGTCTTGCTTTTTGAAAACGTCGTCCATTGTGGAGAAATGTTTGACGTTTTCATGTAAACGTTTTGGAAAAACGTCACTGCGCGCGTGTTTTGCGCGTGTCAGGATGTAGTTAGTGTGTTGCGGCTATCGCGCTACCTCGACAGTATCAGTGAAACCATGGCGACTGGCGGAAAAGGTTAATACACGTTTACAAAGAGGAAAAAAAACAACCAAAAGCTACTGAAAAATAGATAGAAATACAGTACTACAGGAGGTTCCTGTCCTTGTCTGGAACATTCTGAAAACTGTTGTCGTATATTATATAGAAGCAACACAGGTATGCTGTTTCCACTGCAATGATGAGAGGTTAAACACCATGATGTTCAGATTCTGTATTTGTCATGCTAGAATATTTCGAGACACGAGAATCAGAGGACGTTCGTTCCTCCTTCTGAAGACATTTTGCTTTAATGGAATGTTTAGATGTGCTACAACGGGCCAATCAGCAAATCAACAAAACACACAGACAGCAGTATTAGCAACCACGGGGATGTTTTACCGAGCGAGCTCATGAGTTTAGAAGTTAATAAAGTGAATTGGACGGGGATTGGAGCCGAAGGTGAGGGATTTACAGAGGTGACATTAGGAAATAAGAGAGGGCAGAGACGATTGATCCCTCCAGGCGTGCCATAACTTATGGGTTTGATATTAAAATTGAGGTGTGAGTTGTGTTTTAATAATGTCAGGATAATGAAGTACAAGCTGCGAGAGAGAGAGAGAGAATTCTTAAAGGTTGTGAACAACTGGAGGTTGAAGCGTTTTATGCAAATGTTACATTTATTCCTAGAAAAACCGCTTGATAGAGACATAAAATAAAATATAAAAATATGGGGAAATGTTTAAAAGTACCATCGTCGAGTAGATTTGGGCTGGTAGTCTGATGATGTCAGTCTGAAACTCCGCCCCTTTGATGTCAAGCTCACCCCTTCTGATCATTTAAATATCTCAAAAGTCACAGGCTAAAATGAAATCCATCAGGGAACTTCTCCAAAGGCATTTTTATCCTTGGAGAAATGCTCGGAGAATGTTTGCTCCGCCCTCACTCCAGCAATGCTCCGCCCACTCGCAGGCTTAGATTATACAGGCGTCTTTAACGCGTATATATGTGACAGGCTGCGGGCTTTGTAGTTGGCGTTCTCCCGAGAAAACTCATTTCTGTCTTTCACTAAACTAAAGTTCATGCTGGAGACTGGAGAGGCGAAAAAACGGCCGTGATTTGACCCGACGCCTGCGTGCATTGTGGGTAGAAATGTGCTGTAATGCTTAGGGGAAAAAAACATTAAGTCACAGGAGCCTCACAACAGAGCGTAGGAGAGAGGGGCGGATGGAGAGGGAGGGACGGCATGATGGAGGACTTTAAATTTAGTACATTTAATTAGCCTTAATTACTGACACATGCGAAACGTACACACGCTCACGACAAAGTGACGCACGTTACGCACGTGTGTTTACATAACCGCTGGAACAGCATCCTTCTAGATTAAATTCTATATTAGGGATCCGTAGGCGTCGTCCTCGGCCCTTTATGTTGTGTGTATCCCCAGAGAGGGAATAGCAGGTAGCGTGTAATCGCACGGCGCTAATCAAAATGAAATGAAAATGGAAGCTGCCAGCAGGACTGAGATGTATCTGGAGATTTGAGGAACGCTTATTCCTGGAGAAAACAGAAGGATGAGAGAAGGAGAGTGAGATGGATTGATGATGCAAAACACCCACCTGCAATCCGTCGTAGCGAAGATCGTTTCCAAACGGCATGACGTCGGCGATGGAAGCCTGTCTTTCCACCGCTTAATAGGAAAAAAGGTTCTTCAAGGGTTCCTTCAGGTCTTGTAGGGTTTTAGTTTCAGAGTTCTTCAACCCTATAATTAAAGCTTCTTTGACTTGAGATCAGAGAGAAAATAAATAGACAACAAGCTCTGACTACTAACTCCATCCCTTCATCCAACGGTGAATTCTGATGTGCTTTCCAAATACTTCATCGACTCATGGAAAGTTCTTTACGTGAACCTGTGATGATCGAAACACTATCTATAACCCCAATGCAATCTGATTTGTTCTATTATTTAGTGTTGTAGATTTTACTTAAACCCTTCTTTGATACAGGCATTCATTTAGAGGGAAATTAGAGAACTCTTTAATCCATAGTACTAGATTTGACCTTTTTTTTCCCCGCCACAAGTAATTCTAGACAGCTGCTGCCACTTTTAATTAGCAAGCGAGTTGTTTAACAAGAGGATCTATAAGTGCAATCAATTCATCCGCTCATGTGATGAGGCTCATACGCACTCCGCAGTCGACACGCGTGGCCTTTATGTTGAGGGTTTAAATGACAGGCTTTCTGAATGTGACCTGACCCGGTCCTCGTTAGGTGAAATTGCACACTGTGACATTTACAGCAGCAGTGATTTACAGTCGTCACCTGAATAAATTACACCACACTGCTGCTGAATTCTGGATCTGCTTCTGAATTTTCGAGAACAGTAGCGCAGCTGAACATCACAGGTTTATACTGATGTGTTCGCTCTAATACGTTAGTGTTTCTATAGCAACAGCTCCTGCACAGGCACGTGTACAGTGGACGCGCCACTGGGAATAAACGGAATTAAAAAAAAAAAAAATCACCGATATGGTGAAGTTTCCTGTGTTTCTGTAACATTTATTGATGGAGTCTCCGGTGTCGGCGCTTTGTAACTGGGACTTGAAGTTTTCCAATATCTTCAGGATGGGGGGGTTTACGCTTCTTTGTAGTTTTCTGGTAACATGACAAACTGCGTTTTTTTTTAGAGAGAGAGAAATAAAGATAGCCTGGAGAGGGAACGACTGTTTATAGGCGCTATAACATAAGTGACAGCAAACTTGTTCATTAATGTTAACAATAAATGGATAAAAAGTCACTCAGTATATTCAATTCAATTCAATTCAATTCAATTCAGAGATCTTTATTAGCATGACCATAAACATGTACAGTATTGCTAAAGCATTGAAATAAGACAGTTTCAATAAAACAAATACAGTTACAACAACAAAAAATACATATATTTATTCTCTCTCTCTCTCTCTCTCTCTCTCTCTCTCTCTCTCTCTGTCTGTCTCTCTCTGTCTCTCTCTTCATTTTCAGGAGTCTAATTAACCGACACCTCAGATAAGAATAGCAATCAAACTGAGTGCTGTGACATTTGAAGGACAGGCATGCAATGAATATTTAACACACACACACACACACACACACACACACACACACACACACACACACACACACACACACACACACGTGAAGCTACCGCCTGAGACATTAGCATCAATTTTCATCTTTTCTCTCCATCATCATTCGTTCCGGTTCCTTCCTGCGTGTGTCCAATCCCCTCACTATCACTCGCTTCGTTTCATTTAGTGCTAAATTGCAGCACATCAGAGCTTTAAGCACATATGAGATATTATTCCATGATTTATTATTTTATTATATACATCATTACATGTAAACATGGTTTACATCTGGCACGCACCTGGTTTAAATGTGCAGCGCAATAAGCCCATTTTCTTTATTCTTTCCAAGAACGTAATTAACGAGCAGCAGAATTATTTTTCATAATCATTCCCAAATCATAAAGTTACTTCTTTTATTAAAGTAATAGGTTGTGTATTTAATCCAACACATATCTCTTTCTTGATTACAATTCCTAATTTAAATTTGAGGAGGCGGGGCCTATTCCCAAGTTTTATTAAGAAGAAAAATAGTTGTTTGTTCATTGGTCCTGGTTCTGTTTACCTTTTGGCTTTCTAGAAACCCTGAAATCAGTTGGATTTGTCCTTGAGGGAACATGTGTGTGTGTGTGCGTGCGTGCGTGCGTGTGTGTGAAATTGTGTGTTAAAGGGCTCTTTTTAAAAGGTCCTCAGTCAATTCAGCCTCTGTAAATTGAAAGTGGGATCAATGTGGGGGATTGAATCTGCTGTCAGTGTTCTGCCAACAGAGAGACAAAGAGAGACAGGGAGAGTGCGAGAGAGAAAGAGAGAGACAGCAGGAGTGAGAGAGAGAAAGAGAGAGACAGCAAGAGTGAGAGAGAGAAAGAGAGATACAGCGAGAGTGCGAGAGAGAAAGAGAGAGACAGCAAGCGTGAGAGAGAGAAAGAAAGAGACAGCGAGAGTGAGAGAGAGAAATGGAGAGTGAGAGAGAGAACAAGAGAGACAGCGAGAGAGAAAGCGAGAGACAGCGCGAGTGCGAGAGAGAAAGAAAGAGACAGCAAGAGTGAGAGAGAGAAAGATAGAGACAGCAAGCGTGAGAGAGAGAAAGAAAGAGACAGCGAGAGTGCAAGAGAGAATGAGAGCGACAGCAAGAGTGCGAGAGAGAAAGCAGCAGTATTGTTTTGGTGTGTTCGGTATCGTATCTGACTGTTTTTATTCTCTTTCTTTTTAGTATCAATCCATCCATCTGCCCACTTATCTTTTAATCCATCCATTCATCCATCCAGTCACCCACTTCCATTCACCTATGTATCTACATATTCCATCCATCCATCTGCTCACACATCCATCCATCCATCCATCTGTCAGCTCGTCTATCCATCCATCCTTCATCCCATCTATTCAGCAAGCCATCTATTTATCCATCCATCTGCTCATCCATCCATCCACCAACCTAATTTTGATGTTTTCAAGCATAAATATATCCAAACATTCATACTCTATATGTTTAGCCATCCATTAAACTTTTACTTCATCCATCAATCCACCATATGCATCATTTTTCCAATCCTTCCGTTCATATTCAATTCATCTATCTATCTCTCTATTCATCTATCTATCTCTACCTGTTCATCTGTCACTTCGGTATTCTCTCTCTCTCTCTCTCTCTCTCTCTCTCTCTCTCGCTCTCTCTCTCTCTCTCGCTCTCTCTCTCTCCCTAGCCTTCGGAGTCTCACAGTTTGTGTGTTATTTACCAGCTCGTTTCTCTAAGGACTGAACATCTGAGCCGCCGCTCTAATCATCAGACTCATTACACAAACATGTTTAATGATGATTAGAACCAAAGGGCAGGGGTCAAAGGTCAACAACCTCCAACACACCGCACCGCAAAGCTGGACGCAGCCATGCATGAAAGTGTGTGTGTTAGGGAAATGATTATGATGTTTATGGGGGAATGACCTCATTGCTAGGCTTCAGTAGAGGCATCAGTATCACGCTTCCTGCTGCTTTGTTAAACTTCAACCTTTAACCAACCTTGTCATGATTCAATCGCTTGTGTTTTTTCCCAGGATGCATTGCTGCGGCTGGCCTCCATTGTTGATGCCAGCAGCCTCCGGGCGGCCATTAAAGAGACACTGGAGGGTGTGCTGCCGAAAGTGGTACGTACAGTAACACACACACACAAACACTTTCTTTTTATTGTATATTATTATATACTATATATAATGAAAGACAAAGTAGGTGTGTCTTATGCAAATTAAATATAAATAAGGGGTTGTTGGTGGAGTTTGATTAATTTGATTCATCAATTGTACTGAAGTCAACACTTGGTTTTACATGTCTTGACATATCAGACACTTTCATGAATCAAACTCAGAGTTGTTTATGAATCAGATGCAGAGTCGTTTATGAATCAGATACGGATTCAATCATGAGCATTGTTCATGAGCAGTCACAGACTCATTAATGAAGCAGACGCAGATTCATTTGTGAGTTGGATGTGGATTTGTTCATGAATCACAGACTCACATGTGGAATGCGTCACAGATTTGTGAATTAGATTCCGATTCGTTCATGAATCAGACATGGCTTTGTACGTTCGTCTTCCAGAAAAACGAGAATTTAGTCTTATATAATGATTAAGACGCACAGAACAGTGAATCCTGTAGTGTTTCTGCCCAGCCGGTGTGGAATAAATAAATCCTGATTTACTCAGATCAGGAAAAACCGGAGCGAGAGGAAGTGTTGTGGTCATCTGTTCAAGGGGTTTAACGATGTGATTATATGACGGCGAACAAGCGAAGAGGGTTATTTAATGGCGGCCGGTTTTAGCATATAGGACTCAGTGATGTGGAGTAAATCTGACAGCAGGGCTTTCGCAGTGATCTGTACATATTAAAACCATATGTAATCGTTGATGTGGTGAAGGTTTCTGTAAGGAGTAACAGTCAGTGGTGACGCTGTAACTTTAAGCTTTCCGACAGAGGACTTTACGCTTCTTTTTATGGTTTCTCAGTAACATGAAAAGCTGCATGTTTTTAGAAAAAAGGAAAGCTGGTGAGGGAACGAGTGTTTATGGCTGCTATAACGTAAGTGATGACATTTCACTGACGTTCTACAACAATAAATGTACCTATAAATAAATTTTAAAAAAGTATGACGTGTCACGCTTTAATAAAAATATTTAAATGTTTAGTTGATTCCTGAGATATAAGAGGAATCAATCACTTTAATTAACTAATTAACTGATATCCAGAATAATTCAATTTAAGAAATTGTATTTCCTCTTACACTGACACGATACATTAAACCGGTGTTATTTTACTGGCCCCATGTCATGCCTTATAAATTAAAATGTTTTTCATGCAAAAAGTCCCACACACACACACACACATGCTCACACACACACAAACAAAAAAAGTAGGTATGGTACACTTCTCCTTGACCTTTGTTTAAATTAAAATGGCCCAGGCAAGCTGCGCCGTGCTATAGACTAAATTCAGCAACACACACGCGCACACACACACACACACACACACACACGGACAGCCGCATGCTGGTGCGCTGTCTAAGTACAAGAACAGTTCACCAAGTGCCTAATTGGGGTTGCACTGTTCTGTCGCCGTGGCGATTAACGAAGCCTGTGGCGTGATGAGAGTGCTTTGCATTTGATTAACTTCACACACACACACACACACACACACACACACACACACACACACACACATGCACGCGCTTATAGAGAGCAGGATTGTGTACACTGATCTACTGAGGTTCCTTCTGAAAGGCTAATATTCAAAATGAGGAGTTTTATTATTCTAATTGATAAGTGGAGCAATATTCTAAGTGAATTAGGGATTAAAGAGGAAATGAAATGGAGACATGGCCTCTGCGTGTCAGTCTCAGAGAAGTAGGCGTGGCCTCTGCGTGTCAGTCTCAGAGAAGTAGGCGTGGCCTCTGTGTCAGTCTAAGGAAAGGGGGCGTGGCCTATGTGTGTCCGTCTCAGAGAAGGGGGCGTGGCCTATGTGTGTCAGTCTCAGGGAAGGGGGCGTGGCCTCTGTGTGTCAGTCTCAGAGAAGGAAGCTTCTCGCTACTCACAGAACTCTTAAAAGAAAAGGGTTCATCAAGGTTTCATTGGATCCAAATGTGTTAATTAAGCTAATAAAAAAAATGGGTTCTACTTGGAGATAGAGACAGATCGCTTTATTAATCACAGAGGGGAATTCACAGTTCTGGAGATCTTTAAATTTTTCTTGCATAAATGTTATGGTTCTTGGTTTATTAGAAGTTAAATATGGTCATCTTAGGTGGTTTTTTGCTAAAGTATGAATTTTTATTGACAGATTTATTGATGTTTTAGTACTAATTACTAATTAAAAGCAAAAAAAATTAAGATTTTTTCTTAAGTGTGTAAATTTATGGGTAGGTGAATTTTATTTAAAAAAGGCGCTCACATGATTCAGAGTTCTTCTGAGTGTGCGTGTGTGTGCATGTTTGTGCGTGTGTGAGCATGTTTGTGCGCGTGTGTGTGTGTGTGTGTGTGTGTAGAAGAAGAAGAAGGTGAATTTTAAGCATGAAGGATTTCAGAGAGGTTACATATAAAACTTGCTGAGTTTTCAGCTGACTGATGGTGAAGACGTTCCTGTGGTTATAAATAGGACACACGTGGGAGGAGGATCTCCAGATTGACATTCAGATGAGAAACTTTCTGCTTTAGTTCTACTTCCAGCCAATTGACTTCATCAGCCGTTTCCTCCAGAGCAGTTAGTGCTACGCCGAGGAACCTGACAAACCCTTTAAGACACCTAGCATTGTGTATCATCTAAAAGAAGGTTGAACTATCGATGGTAGCGGAGATGATGTTTAACAGGTGATATTTTGAACAAATAAAGAGGTCACTGATGTAATATTTGAACACAGGAGAGAAAATGACAAATCCAAGAAATTTAGCTTTCAAGAAATTCAAGAAATTTGAGGATAAAAGCCTAAAAATGTACAGAAAAAGTATAATGTTGTAATATTACCTCATTATTCTGTATTTTCTCGCAGTGTTGGATTATATCCTATTTATAATATAGCTTATAGTTGTTGAACTGAACACGTTTAATCCAAATTCAAAACTCCAAAAACAAGCTATCATAAATGATCTTTATTAGAAATGAACTCGGATCTCATCAGCTGAAATTCCGAGAATAAAAAGCTGCAATAAATAGGCGAAATATCATTGTACATATTTAAATAACGAGCCTAATATTTGAGTAGACGCATTATTTTTGAAGGAGTTTTATTTAAGAGTTAAAAAGGAAATCCCTTCCTGTGAAAAGTTTGAACCTGAAAGTATTCAGGTAGCTACAGTCACTGAAATATACACAAAGAAGAGAGAAATTAGGGAAAACAAACATCATTATTGTGGCCATATTAATCGTCCTGTGCTATTTTTGATATTGCTGATGATCTACATCATAAACATGATGACCTGAGTTGCAACAGGGTTTGGTGGTGTTATTTGTTTTCACTCGTTTTGGAATACTGAATATTTTCTCCAGCATAAATTTTGTTTTCCCAGAATGCAGCACATTCCTATTTAAACATGTGTGTGAAATATATCCTGAAAGCATGTAAAGATAATGGAGAATCAAACACACAAGAATAAGACATAAATGTTCAACGACAAAGCTTATCCATGTCTGATTAGGAAAATCGCAAGAAACTCGCAATTCCTTAGTCTGAGAGTCGGGAAAGTCTCTTCAACACACGTGACAGTAAATAAACCCTCCCAAACCGGAAATCAGTATATTTGTAGTAGACATTTCACATTTAGTGTTAGTGAAATTTATAACTTTGCTTATCTGAAAGCAAATACATCACAAACTCAGGATAACTAAGCTAGCTAGGTAGCTGGCAAGCATGTTGCTATTGCTAACATGTTCATAGGGTAGATGGGCTTTTTCATTTTGTAGCTCGACTTTGCCAAGTTACAAAAATGACAGAATTCGGATTCAAGTCAAATGCGTCGTAATAATATGATAGTGGAAAGAACAGCACAGAACAAAAAAACATTTTAAATTACATTTTCCCAAAACTGTTAAGAATGATTATGTTGTTGTTTGATCTTTTGTTCCGAGCAGAAAAATAGAAAATTATAAACTGAAAAGTCTTAATATTTTAAAATTACAGAAATGCAAGACTATTACAGCGAGGTGTGTTCAGCCAATGGTTTGTCACAGTTGTGTATTCTGTGTGTGTGTGTGTGTGTGTGTGTGTGTGCGTGTGCGTTCTCAGGAGAGTGTGTTCGTCTATCTGTTGGATGCCGAGTCCCAGATGCGATGTGAAGATCCACCTCATGACCTTCATGCAGACGGCAAGCTCAGGTAAGTGGGTGGAGTAAAGGGTGGGGAAAAGAAGTTGTGTGTGTGTGTGTGTGTGTGTGTGTGTGTGTGTGTGTGTGTGTGTGTGTTTGTGTGTGTTTGTGTAGTGGGAGTACATTCTCATAAATTATGAGCTTCATTAAGCCTGTAACAGCTATATCTCTAAAACACAAGATGCTGGCAGATTCATGATATCATCAATAAACACAAAGCCTTTTGGACATGGCGTAAAGGGCGGGCACACACACACACACACACGCGCGCACACACACACACACACACACACAATATCCTGCCATTCTCATCATTTAGGTCTTTTATTTATGGCTTTAATTTCCTCCCCTTTCATCTTCTGTTGTAGAAGAAAGATGTGTGTGTGTATGTGTGTGTGTGTGTGTGTGTGTGTGTGTATGTATGTGTGTGTGTGTGTGTATTGAAGTGCCCTTCTGTTTGGTGGCTTGAGGACAGTTCATGATTTTGATTCTACTGGTACTTTGTGCTTTTCTTTTCAGTTTTGTATGATTTCATAAGTTCCAGTTTAGCGTCGTTCTCGTTTATTTGCTCCACCTTTATCTGCACCTGGCCAGGGTGTAGCCCCGCCTCTCACCCGAACTCAGCTGGGTTCGGCCCCAGCTTTCCCTCCAGCCTTACCAGATAAGCAGTATAGATAATGGATGGAGGTCTAGATATTCATGCTCTGTTGTGGTTCTACCATTTTAATGCCTTGTAGAATTTCAGTTCTAGAATTTTAAGAATTTTGGTCCCTTGAGATTCTGGTGTAATTCTCAATTTCAGTCCATTTGTGGTCTTACAGTTTCTCATTCGGGATTGCAAGACCGCGTAATTCTGGAATATCCATCCCAATGCAGTTCTCTCATTTCTAACCCAGGGTAATTCTAGATTTCTATCGATTATTCTGTTTGTTTTTTTCTAAATTTATTTTCCAGTTTGGGTCTACCTCCAATTCCAGTTGCTCCACTGCAGTTCTATCGTTTTCAGTCCAGTATGATGCTGAAATGTCCAGATTATGGCTTCATACATTTCTAGAATTTGAAGTAGAATTCTAGAAGTTTAGTGTCTTTCTAGACTGCCCCGTCTTCTATAATTTTTCCGTTTCACATTCCACGGAGGATTTAGATTTTATGGTTCGCTGTGGTTCTGAATTTCTCCTCCAGCATGACTCTGCAGTCGTTACAGTTCCGGTCAAGTGCAGGTCCAGCATTCTTGTTCCATTCAGGTACAGTTGGAGAATGTTTTTTCTCAGTGTGGTTCTAGAATTGTAGATTTTTAGATTTCTGGCCAGTTGTCAATTACTATTGTATCTCTGGTCCAGTTTTGTTCTGGAGTGTTCCAGAGATTCCTAACATTCTGGTCTGTTCCGTCCTGGAAGAGCCAATCATTGTTATTGTAGAAATTCTAGAAATCCAAGATGAGCGCAGTACAAGAGCAGTGTTAGAATCTATTCTGGACTTTACACCACGTACAATTTCCAGACTTATTGACTTCCAGATTGTATGAATCCGGTGTTGTTATAGAATGTGATGGTCTTTAAGGATTCTAGGATTAACGGCCCAAAACGTAATGGTTAGCGAGTGCTGCAGTTCTTCTTGCATTTATAGATGTTTCACGTCGATCAATTATTAAAATCTCATAGAGTTTGAAAAAAACGCTTTTCTCAGTCTCGATTCCGTCACTGTTCCTTAATATAAATCCATGAGAGGGCCCTATAATTCATTCGAATGACTCATTGGGATTTATGGGCTGTACATCAGTAAGAGAAACTCAGGGTTCCGTGATTGCACCCGAGTGACACAAAGGAGAGAAATGAGATCAGATCTGATGTGATGGACGCACAGCTCTGTATGTGTTTCAAACGCTAGACACACACTGACAGATATCGGCTTCCTGCTCTGTTGTTTTCTCAGTAAAAGCAGATCAGATATCTGATTCAACTAATGTCAGACACTGTTTTCATCTCTGACACGTCAACAGTAACAGCTCTCTCTGTCTCTCTCTCTCTCTCGCTCTCTCTCTTGCTCTCTCTGTCTGTCTCTCTCTCGCACTCGCTCTCTCTGTCTCTCTCTCTCTCTCTCTCTTGCTCTCTCTGTCTCTGTCTCTCTCTCTCTCGCGCACACGCTCTCTCTCTCTCTCTCTCTCTCTTGCTCTGTCTCTCTCTCTCTGTCTCTCTCTCTCGCGTGTGCGCTCTCTCTTGCTCTCTCTGTCTCTCTCTTTCTCTCTCTGTCTCTCTCTCTCTCTCTCGCATGCTCTCTCTGTCTCTCTGTCTCTCTCTCTCTCTCGCACACTCTCTCTGTCTCTCTCTCTCTCTCTCTCTCTCTCTCTCTGTCTCTCTCCCTCTCGTGCGCTCTCTCTCTCGCTCTCTCTGTCTCTCTCTCTTTGTTTGAACTCTATAACAGAAATCTAGAAAAGCAGAAATCTTATTTTCTGTTAAATTTCCTCTGATAGTCTGTCACTGTACATCACGTCATTCGTATTTCTAACGGCTGAAAGTTCTGCGGAGGAGAGACGTGGAGCTCCTCACTACAGCTGATGATTATAGCAGGGTCAGGGTTAGCCTGCTTTAACGACTGTATTCATTTTGGTTCATCAAGTCACAATCTGGTCCTGTTGAGTTTCAGCAGAAAAATCCAAATAGATTTACATATGACTGTTCACATGGTTGTAGATAGACTCAGGAAAGGTCTTATTAACTTGAAGAGAGAAGAAAGAGAAGCTGGTGAGGGAAGGACTGTTTATAGCTGCTGTGATGTAAGTGAGAACAGGAACTAACTTGTTAAATAAATGTAACTGTAAATGGATAAAAAAATATGTTGTGTTCTTTGACAAATAAAAATTTTTAAGTTTCTGTGGCGTAAGAGGAGTAAAACACTTAGGGACATGCTGTTATAGAAAAATAACCAACTTCAGAGTGAATGTGTTTTGTTCTTTACGTGTGTAGTAGAAGTGTGTGTGTGTGTGTGTGTGTGTGTGTTTACAATTATCCATGTGCATGGTCCCTCACTTCAACAGAACTGAAAGCATAATCGATTGTGAAACACACACACACACACACACACACACACACACACACACACACACACACACACACACACACACACACACACA
>JAQQZR010000003.1:21793426-21814353 GCA_030068235.1 Notoglanidium macrostoma | reverse complement strand
GTGTGTGTGTGTGTGTGTGTGTGTGTGTGTGTGTGTGTGTGTGTGTGTGTGTGTGTGTGTGTGTGCGTGTGTGCGTGTGTGTGCGTGTGTGTGTGTGTGTGTGTGTGTAGCCAGCTCAAGGAGGTTTCCAGAATGACAGGAAGCCCACAGGTAGTAGATCCATTATCTAAAAGCCAGCCAGTTAATTACGCAGCAGGGTGACATGTTTATAAGGATGAACTTTGGGCGTGTGATTAGAGCCCGGGGCAGATGCCGGGCGCCGCAGGGCACACGTAGCCTCGTCTCATTTCCACACATATTATATGCTAATGACGGTCATTGGGAAACGGCGGGGCGAGAAGGAGTTAATTTAGAGGGTCATTACGCCGGGCCGTATTTCAGCTCAGCTTTAGGACAGGAGGAAGAGGCGGAGATTTGGGACAGGAAGACAGGAAGTGGGTGGTTTATGTGTCACAAGGGAGGATGCAGAAGAGAAAGAGGTATCACGGGGATTATGTTTTACTCTTACACCACAGCGCTGTTGAATACTCTATTCTGATTGGTCAGAAAGATGAATATGGAGAATTTTCCATAACAATAGCTCTGCACTACTGACAAATCACAGGTTTATTAATAACTAATATTAATATTAATATTAATTATAATTATAATAGATTACGTTATCGTTTCTATAGCAACAGCTGATTTACGTTGATGTTTTTTAACATTTACGGAAGGAGTCTCCAGTGTCAGTGCTGCTTTAACTTCTACACAAGATAGAGAAGTTAAATAAATAAATTTAAATAGAAACTTTACAGTGTGTGAGATTGTAGGTAAGAGCAGTGTGTGTGTGTGTGTGTGTGTGTGTGTGTGTGTGTGTGTGTGTGTGTGTGTGTGTGTGTGTGTGTGTGATATAAGACTCTCTCAGGAAGGTAGCAGGAAGTCTGGTACCTCTGATGGTCTAAAAGGCCAGACTTAACAACTCCACTTGATATACATGAGTTCATTCATTGCTTTTATGTAAGAGCTCAACCTCGGAATGTGTTAAAGAACCGAATATGACGAATCATCTCCTGATTATTTATTTTATTTACTGCTTTTATTTACTTATTTACAGCACCAGAATCAGTGGAAGATGAAATATTACTGTATAAACTCCTTCATTTCAATGTATATATATCTGTAAAATCTATTAGCATGTGTGTGTGTGTGGAATAATTTTTTTCTATGCCTTTAATGTTGCCCAAGTTTAACACTATTGTTTTTTTTAAGTCTTTCTTTCTGTCTTTCTGAGCTGCAAAATTCCAGCCTGAATGAAGAGCTCATCAATGAAGTTACATTTATTATATTCTTCATATATTATTATTTAAAATATTTATTAAAATAAATATAAAACAATATATTATAGTAATAATAGTATAATAATAATAGGAGATTTAGTTTGAAATTGTCTTTTTTGGGCAAATCAGTTTTAAAATTTAGCAAAGTTATCTGCAAATAGAATAAAATGAGATTATTAATATATTATTCAGAAAAATAAAAAGTGTCTTTTTTAGGATGCATTCTTGATAAACCAATAAATTATAAGATAAATGATAAATAAAAAATATTAATAAATATAATATAAATACAAAGAAATATGTCCCTTTAAGTCAGTGCACCATTTTAAAAAGGAAGAAAAAATAAAAAATAAAAATATAATAAAAGTCCTAGTTCAGGTTTTAAAATTTGACTTGAAGCTGAAAGTAATTTGTTAGATAAAGAGTTTGCAGCACTTCTGCCAATTTGGATTTATTTGTATTAATTATTAATGATGGAAGCGTAATAATGTTAGCTAAAGTATGCAACATAAATGTAGGTCAGACAGAACAATCTCCTATTATACATCTCTCTCTCCCTCACACACACACACACACACACACACACACACACACACACACACACAGACACAGTGCTATACGAGGCTCAGCAGGGATCAAAGCTCGACTGTGAAGGATTACTCCTCCCCGTGTGTGTCGGAAACACGGTACCTGAGTACCTGCACTCAAACTCTCATCCTCCACTCATCCTCCACTCTCATCCCTCTCTCTCCTCTCTCGTTCAGCCTTTTCCCTTTCGCTATCTCTCATCCTTCTCGCTATATCTCCACTGCCTCTCTCTCTCTCTCTCTCTCTCTCAGTTTAAGGGCGGCTCTAATCTTTTTATCAGTAAACATCTTCATTCCACTTGACATTTCTTAATTCCACACTAATTATTCATCCATAAAACAACCACCACCGGAAAGACGGGAATTCTTCCATCCTCTGGAAAAATTTAGAGCTTCTTATTTCACGCTCATGTTAGGGGTGTAAACTCCGTCTTGGAAAAAGTCTGTGAAATCGTACTTTGGTATAAAAAAGATTATGAGGTACAAAAACAGATTCATTCCTTTTTACACAAGATCAAGGTATAAGGTAAAATGATATACAGGTGTCTATATACATATAGAGAATATTTATATATATGATTTATATATTTTTATCATTTAACATGTGTATATAAACTGGATTAGATTTTGTTCCGGCCAAGCTTGCTGTTCTGTGCTGTTGTTTGTTTGCAGATATAATTTTGATCTAATTTTTACACAAACTATTGCTTAGCATCAGTTTTCAATAATGATAAAAAATAAAAAAAAAGGGTAAAATCAAATTTTTTGTTTCTCCAATTTTTACTTATTTAGTTAGAAAAATGTGAACATAAATGTAATATTTATCTGTTTGTTTGTCTACATTTGAATCAGAGAAAGACATGATAGTCAGATAAATAAAAAATGTGAATCTGAACTGGATTTATTTCAAACAATATCGGTCAATTAGTATTAACTTCATTCACACACACGCACACGCACTCACACACGCACAGACGGTAATCGGAGCACCTGGAAGGCTGTCTTTGTTCTTCGTAATGACAAATTGCTGATAACAAACGCCTTTTATTGCTGTTCACGCTAACAACGTCAATCGACAGGTCGCTTTATCTGACCAGTGAGTGAGGGGTAATGCAGAGGCACACACGTGGCTTTTTTAGTCTTTTCTTGTCCAGAACATTTACATTTCTTCATTGGGTGGATGATTTTCTTCAAAATAACTTTGACCTACAAATATTTTTTGGGGGAGAAAGAGTACTCAAAAAGTTTTCAGAAGTCCATTTAGCACGTTTAAACTCTGTCCTGTTTCAGACGGAAGAATCATTAAAATCTAAATTACAAACGATTCCTGCTATGACGTGCGGCTAATTGCCGTCTCATGCAGCAGTGCCGGCCGTCTTCATAGACAGCTGGTTTCCTTGGAAACCCGCGAGAGGCGGAAGCTAAAAATAAAAAGCCCTTTCTCACACGAATCATGGGTTCTGTCACACCTCAAAGAGCAGGTATGACATTTCGTTCACTCCTGATTCTGCTGCTCCTCGTTTCCTTTTCACAGGTGAGGTCCGAACACCAGAACAGATTCATTTACCTCCTTGTTGTTCCGGGGGATTTTCAGTAACCAGGCAACAACCACAAAGAGAGCTTTGTCCCAACAGCACAAACTCCAGAGCTGCGTCTCAGTTTGCTCCCTAGTTACTATAAAGCGCACTATTTATGGTTCTATTGTATTTCCTGGATGGTGCACTTTAATGTTACCCATAATGCACTATAAATCCAGTGAACAGCTGGTGCCCACTCCTTTTATCCTAAAGCGCCTCACTGCACAGTGATGATCAAAATGTACTCCATGTTTATTTATATAGTACATTACATTCCTATTTAAATAAAAATAATTTGTTCAATTGGCTATAGTGCTACACTAATGAATACGTTACCATGGAAACACCCAACCCTTCCCAAGAACCTTCCCTTCCCTAGAGTTTGTGTGGATTTATGTAACCTCACTAATGTGAATAACTGTTCTATGATTTCATACACGGATCACAATGTAAATTTTCTATGTTCTGTTAGGGCAAATGTAATGGCACCCTGCAACAGTTAGTGGGCGTCTAGACGCCGCAGTGGCTGAGCTGCATTACTGGAAGTCTTAGTACATGGTGAACACAGTTCACTTTTTTCTGTGAGTCTTTAGTGGAATTTCGTGGGCAAAGCTGAAAGAAAATCAGATGGTCATGAAAGCACACAAGTGTGAAGAAAATCTGCACAATCTTAATTTTAAATTTTTAGTCAATTTTTAGTCTGAAGACAACTTTTTATTAACAAGGGATAAACCAGGCCCGTTGTCTTTTCTTGAGACTCAATGACTTTTTTTCTCACTAGTGTTTAGGACACTCTCTGTGTTTTAATGCTCATGTAAATTCAGAGAAAGCAATGAAACGCTAAAGGTAGCAGTCAGATGAACAAAATGAGGCGTTTGTGCCAGCTGTCTGGCATGGATTTATTTGAAACAATATGAGTCCATTAGTATTAAATTCATTCAACACACAGACAGTAATCAAAGCACCTGGAAGGCTGCTGAAATCCATATCTTTGTTCTTTGTAATGACAAATGGCTGATAACAAACGCCTTTTATTGCTGTCTCTGTTCGCACCAACGCCGTCATTTGACCAGTCGCTTTATCTGATTAGAGCGAGCGCTGGAACGGGATGAAGCAAAAATGGATGCATGGATGCCGTCGCTCTGTTTTTAGCTCTTTTCTTCCTGTGCAGGTGTTTTGAATTTCCTGTCATTTATCAGAGATGGAGAGATGAAGATAGGGAGAGGGAGGCTCTAACCATTAGCATGAGAAAAACAGCATTAGCATGGCACAAACAAGAGTGCTTTTAAATCGTAAAATCGTCTGTGCCTGTGAGTGTGTGTGCGTGCATGTGTGTGATTAATGCTAATCAGTCGCCTTCCTTATTAAAAACTAACTGATATTATTTCTCTGTTCCTTCCTCTATCTTTCCTGTCTTTTTCCCTTCAGTGCTTGTGTTTTGACCTTGAGCTAATCGCAATTCCACATGGTGAATAGAGGTATTTTTTTCTTTTTTTTTTTTCAGAAGGATTTTTACCAAAAAAAGAATCCATTTCTTGTTATCAGAAATGTGGAGAAATGGAGCGATAGAGAGATATGGGGGGTAAGGAGAAGAAAAGACGAGGCTCCAGATTGAGAAATGTGTCCTTAATCCTCTGGTGGCAATGAGAGAGAGAGAGAGAGAGAGAGAGCAGACAATGAATGAGAGATGGAAAGAGAAAAAGAAACAGAAAGTTTCAGACTTGAGCTACATTTGGGCGTGTGCGTGCGTGCGTTTGTACGTGCATACGTGTGTGTGTGTGTTCAGCAATAGCTAATCACAGTGCATATTGAGTTGTCATGGGAACATTGCAGAACTTCAGTTTAACTGTGTGTGGGTTAGCAAGATGTCATTAGTTCTCTCTCGCTTTCTCTCTCTATATAGCTGTCTGTCTCTCTGTCAGTCTCTCTCTCTCTCTGTTTCACTCTCTCTCTCTCTCTCTCTCTCTCTTTCTCGGAATGTGGAAAATGTTCTGACATTCCGCCTGATGAGAGATTGTAATGAGCTTCTCATTCTTTCTCCCCCTTGAAAATGTATCCCTTAGACACAGCAATTCTCTGGAATTGCCATATTCACAACATTGATTTGATGTGGATCAAACCATTTCAGAGTGGTCCACTTCGTTTAGGTCATCTTCTAGTCTGCTTACAGGCTTGTTTCAGAGATCAGATGGAAGATTTGACATGTAACAGGTGAACTAGCACCTTGGAAAAATCTTCTGAAGAACCTGTACAGTACTGCATGTTCTTCAGGCCATTTATTTTCACACGTCCTACTGTGTGTGTGTGTGTGTGTGTGTGTGTGTGTGTGTGTGTGTGTATGGTGCTGTGAGGAAATGGCTTCCCTGTAGTTTTCACTATTTAGCAATGTTCTGTCCCATTAAGAGCCCATCTTTATGGACTTTATAGCAACGTAATTGAAAAATCTGTTCTAAAATACCCAACACATTTTATCTTTATTG
The DNA here is from genome assembly GCA_030068235.1 of Notoglanidium macrostoma. Lineage (NCBI taxonomy): Eukaryota > Metazoa > Chordata > Actinopteri > Siluriformes > Auchenoglanididae > Notoglanidium > Notoglanidium macrostoma. The sequence continues at coordinate 21,808,390 of JAQQZR010000003.1, read as the reverse complement.
CTTTCATTAGCCATATAAATAATATCTAAAGGCTATGTGTGCTAACCAGGAAATCTAGCATTTTAATGTTACACCATAATTTCGAAACCCAACAGCCTTACAAATTATGGAAGTAAACAGAAAATGAAAACGTTTACTAATGCACAACCTACAAACAGCAGCAAAACTACAAACTTAATTACTGCATTAAGTAGTCAACCGCAGACGTAACAACGAAGTGGAAATCTTTTTTTTTATTTTTTATGTGTGTACTTTATTCATGCTTCTGTCAAATGTAAAATTTAGTCATTTCTCCTTTTAAAATTTGATATGTAAAACAAATCTGATCAATTTTAACCTTTATTTCTCGGCTTCGAATCTATGAGTCGACTCCCAAGCGTTCACCTTTAAAAAAAAACGACTCAATGATTCAACGTAAAGAGCTGACTCGAAGAGTCGACTCGTTTTCGAACCACATGTCAGTGCTGTTTATCGCGCGCACGTGCGTTCGTTCGATTCCTAAAAAAACCTTGGATCCGGCTCTTCTTGAGATTCACTAACAGCTTTACTCAGTACAAACGTCTGTGGTAAGAAAGTTGTTAATGTTGTTATTAGTATTATTTCTCTCCCCGTTGTTGTTAATAGTTTAACATTAGTTATTTACAAACGAAGAAACTGCTTTGTTGTATTTTTGCAGATTAACTTTAGACATTTTGCCAATTTGACAAATTACCTCAGCGTCCGAGCTAGCTAACTACCTGACCGTGTTAGCCGAAATGTAGCAAAGCATACAGTATGTGCTGCCTTTTTATCGGCGAGAGTCGCTATAGTTATCATTATAGTATTACTATTTACAATTTTTTCTCAGTACTTAAATTATTATTTTATGTAGATTTTTTCCCCAGTTCCTCTCAGGTTAATTTGTCAGTTAGTCATTTCCTATTAGCTAGTTACCTCAGGTGTGCAGTGGCCCTAACCCTACTCGGAAGAAAACATGTATAATATGGCTTATATATAATATGGCTTTATTATTATTTATTATTATTATTTATTTATTTGTGTATTTATTTATTTACATTTTATTTTAAGTATATTGTGCTTGTATTTTCTGACACGAGGGAGATTTGTGTTCATAGATGCCCCTGTCTCTCTGTCTCTCCCCCTGTCTCTCTCCCCATCCCCCCCATCTCCCTGTCTCCCCCCCCCCACGTCTATCCCTCCCCTGTCTCTCTCTCTCTCTCTCTCTCTCTCTCTCTCTCTCCCCTGTCTCTCTCTCTCCCCCTGTCTGTCTCTCAGGGAGGTGTTGGTGCAGAAGAAGAGAGCAGTGTGTGTCGGTCTGCCATCCACGGAGTTACAGGAGAAGCAGAGGACCAGCCTGGCAGCACCTCTCCCACCTGAAAAGCGAGGTGTGTGTGTGTGTGTGTGTGTGTGTGTGCACGCGTGTGTGTACACACACATTTGCATGCACCCCTAAAAGGGTGAGAACAAGAGGACATAATTACAGCGAGTGGTCTAAAGTGCATGACCACTTTACCTGTAAAGCAGCGAGAGTGAGGGGGTACTTAGGAGAGAGTGAGAGAGGTTGAGTTGGAGAGATGGGGAGAGAGAGAGAGAGAGAGAGAAAGGAACAAAGATGGAAAGAGATAAAATTGGAGAGAAGCACAGAGGGTGAGAAATGGAGAGATAGAGATGGAAACAGAATGTGTTCATGCTGTGAAGTTTTCATCTCTCAACTTTAACCACTAACCTTTCCCTCATTCTCTCTTTCCCTCTCTCTGGTTGCCATGGTGACCACCTACGCTCAGCACCACGTTCTGATCTCTATTTTTACCGCTGTAACAGTGGAACTCACTACCGCACCGCCATCAAGCAGCCTCTGAGCATTCTAGCATTTTGTTTTTAATGTTCATCTCACTGCCCGTGCGGTATCCGTGCGGTGTCCCTGCAGTGTCGGCGTGATTACACAGAAAGAAAGGTGTGACGACGACGCAGACGTGAGCGAGTCGGTCTCAACATTGTTTTTCCAATGGTTGATGTCATACGGTTGCCTGCTCAGAAGTTAGCACACTAAAGAAAATACAACGCTCTCGTGTTAGGAGCTCCACGGCCAAAATCTGAAATCTGTTGCTTAGAAGCTTGCCTCAAGATGTCACCATCATTTGCTAATTATAAATAATACTGAATCACCGCACCCAATAATGAGTTAACCTCGTCACGTTTCTAATAAACACACGAAAGGCAAATGAGAATCTGACCGATTAAAAATGTAGAATTTGCATATCATGAAGATTAAAAATAATGTACGTCAGTGCTCTAGATTAAAAATCAAAATGATTGTTACAGGAGAATGTCGTTTTAACAGCATGAGTAATCCTGTATCTTCATACGCTGCTTACATAAGCTTGTCTTCAGCTTTCTCAGTTGTGTCCCTCTGAAAAAATGTAGCATGCGATCATGAAAGTGCTGGACAGAAACAGTCTGTGATTTACTTAAACGTTTGCTGACAGAGTTTCACGTCCGCCCTGAGACTTCAAGACAAAGTGAGTTTGGAGAGAACAGGTTTTCTGTTTCTTTTCTCAGTGCAGGGAAACTGTTTCTCTTTGTAGAGTAAATAAGACTTAACACACGCAAGCGCACATTACAGATACATTAGAGTGAGAGTGAGTGTTTAGTCTGATATACTCTGTGTTGTGTATGTTCTCTCTCTGTAGTTGTGATCATTCCGTTGGTGGAAGAAGATGAAGACAAGGTCATGTCTCTCATTTTGGTGAGTTTGCGCTCCATCACAGTACACACACACACACACACTGGATTAGAAACTGCCTTTCTTAGCAAGTGCTCCGCTCCAAGCCCCGTGATTTAATCCATCATCGTTCGTCCTCACAGTGGCGAGGGGTTTCGTCTGCATAAAAATGAAAAGTACGACCCGAGTGAATATGATTAGGGAAATGGAAGTAAATGGGTTCAGTAAAAGTTAGAAGCTTTTGTTTCCATCCAAAATGTTTTGCAAATGGAATATCTGGAGATTGTAAATTGTGCATTCACTCCCACTACATTTGAGTTGTTTTGAAGAGGAGCAAAAAGCTTTAGGAGCATGCTCACTTTTGGTTTTTATTAAATAAAAAAAAGAAAGTTTTTTACATTTTGTTTTTATCTGTACTGAAATTTTCCTTTTCAACTAAATTCTTTCTGTAAAGTTTTTCTCGTCGAATATATCTGATATGAGAGTTTCACACTTTCTCAATCATATCTCAGTGTTTTAGTTTTTAGTGTAGGTCCAAAGTTAGAGTAATTCATCATTAATATTGTAATTCTTTCTTTGTTCGGATCATTTTTTCTGCCCGTTTAAGTCCCTCGTTCTGTTAAAGCTCATTAAATCGCATTCATTCATCAGCGTGTAATGTTTTAACGAGGTAAGGTGTATCTCATAAAGCCTTTTCCATAAAGTGCTCGGAACGTGGGACGTCGTTAATGTTTACGCACGCCTGCGTTTATGAGCGAATTTACACCCAGAGCGTTTCATGCTGAAGCAGCAAGGTCATCATCTAGCTTTATAGGATTACCGTTACAGACGAGACTTTTAAACAAAGCACTCCGAGTCACATTTTATTCATTAGTTAACCTGACGTGTTCACGAAGGAAACGCCTGATCCAGCTCATGAAGAGTGCGCTGATTAACACATGGTGTGGGACATCCCCAGGAATGCGCTGACTGTGTAAATCCAGCTAATTAGGATGTTCAGGATATCCTAAATTAACGAGGGTTTGGGGTGGAACTGATTCTGAAACTCCCTGAGCGCCCGCAGTCTCTCAGAACAGTAGGACGGTCTGAGTTTAAACGAGTGGGTGGGGCTGCAAACAGCGTGGCGTGGCCTGCTTACTCGTTTTATGTTTATTATTACGCATTTAAATGTATAATATTACAGCACGTTGCTATAGCACAGCTAGCACTTAAACTGTAACATGAAATCAGACATATTTCTTCAAAGTATCTATAGTTTAAATTCTTTCAACCGATCCATTCTGTTTTCTCATGGCTATTTCATATGTAACGATCACAAACCTGAAGAAAAGAGAAGATGAGGCATATTTTGTTGTAAGCTTCCACGTATGACGCATGAATGAAGAAAAATTCGAGCTGGGTTTCAAATGGAAAAATTTGCGGAGGTTTTAGCAGGTAGCGATTACATTCTTTCAACACAAAAACGACGCATTGGATTCTGGGAAGGATGAGGCGGTCCCGTTAAGGCTCGATTTGAGACTTCGTAATTGTACCCGGAGGTCGATTAAAGCAGAACACTGGAATAACTCGTCTCATATTAGTAGTTAAACTCGAACAGGCATCTAATTGTAAAATGCAGTAAACTGTTAAATTACAAGTAAATCTGAGTTTCTAAACAGAAATGAAGAATGGCTATAGAAATGACTCCACTGTGCCGGCTAGGGAAAAACCTGACCGATTTATTAATCTGTTTTAATGACCGAGTAGAGAAACGTTTTGGTGTCAAGCTTCATTTGAAGCTGAAGGCTCAAGAAACCGTTCAGAAAGAAATGTTAATCAGATTCCACCATAAATATTTTTATATATGTGTGCAAAGTTTAGTGATTTTAGTGTTGGCTGGTGCCGTATAGCTGGTGGCTGTGTCGCTCTGATGGACGATAGCACTGGCTTCCATAGTTACAATAGCTACTAAATAGGAATTTAGTTTGGATGTTGCTGATGTGTGCGTGTGTGTGTGTAGCAAAAGAACAGAGATACTATACACTCATGAGTTATTATATTAGTGTTTGATTTCCATCTTTTGGGGTGTCTTGTCTCATCTGTTCAGGTTTGCTGCCGTCAGCTCACTGACCGAGATGAGCAGAACCTTAATCTTCTGGAGAAACATGTAAGACACGCGCACACACGCGCACACACACACACACACACACACACATACACACACACACACACACACACACACACACACTGAGAGCAGGTGGAATCTGCTTGTGGTCTTTTTGTTTCTGCACTGTGGTCCTCGTGTCATTCAGCTGCCGTAGTGTGAATTATTCACTGTTTAACCCCTAATGTAGGATGAGCCCCAGGTTACCTGCCCTTATATACAGCACATTTTACTGGATTGTACTGAATGTTCCTAAGGGCTGAATGATTAAAGTGGGTGAGTCATTTATAAGAGAAATAAAAGCCTGCATCCTATGACCTTTGCGAGTACATTTAGCTTTCCTCAGCTTTTCATTTATATTTTATATTCTCCTCATGACTTTACTGTAAACATGGACCAGTGGCACAAACATGTTGTTTCCATATTGAACGTACTCTGAGTGTGTTTATGACTCAAGGGTTGCATATTTCCTCAGGCCATGAGTTAATCTGCTCCTGTCTCTCTCTCTCTCTCTCTCTCTCACTCACACACACGCTCACACACATGCGCGCACACACACACACACACACACACACACACTTCTATGATAATGTTATGTTTGACCCATGGAAATGTAATTTTGCAGTCAAAATCTACAGTTTGTGTGTGCGTGTGTCACAATGAGTTTACTCACACTGTCCTTAAAGCTGCATTCAAAAAGAGATGGTCTTGGCCCTTGATGAGACTTGATGCTTTGACCTGTGTAAGGGAGAGGGAGAGCGAGAGAACATGCACATCGAAGACCGAGTCATGCACAGAGAGTGAGACTGAGACAGAAAGCAAGTGATTTAGAGAGTCATAAACAGGATGAAACGGAGAGAAACAAATACAGAGGCAGACATGGAGTGTGAGCGAGAGAGAGAGATTGCCTTTTTGGAGATGATGAGAGTGTATCAGGAAGGCCTCAGGAATGAGGTGGTTGAAAAAGAGTGATACATTGAGAATTTCAAACCTAAAAGCCTTTGTTGTGAAATATGGTCCCATCTCCGGTGAACAGGTGTGTGTTTTTATAACTGATACAAAATTGCCTGGTTCTGCTCAAACAAAAGCACTGAGAGCCACCACTTTCACAGTTCACTTTCTGAATACTAGGATTGTACGATAAGTTTGCATGCTGTGTGTGTGCGTGCATGTGTTCCTGCCAGCTGATCGTTGCCTGTAAAAGAGTCCAGGCGGTACAGAGGAATGTGACGTGGTCAACAACCCAGTCCCAGAATGCACCACAAAACACCAACATCGCGAAAGAGAAGGAGAAGGAGAAAGACTACAGAGAACTGGACCGCAAGATTCTGCAGCTCTGTGGTATGAAACCAGATATTTACCTACAGTGGCAGCTGTTTATTACATGTACAGACTTATCAGCAACACACAAACAATAACTATAATATGGCATGCATCATTATGAATTATTATTATTATTATTATGTCAATGTTCTACAACACACACGAAGAATAACCAGGATTAAATTTGCCACGCTGTTAATTCATGCGCTATGTTCAGCACACAGATGTTCACTTTGTTCAGTTCGACTTCTCTTCAGAGGGTCTTTATTACTATTTAAGAAATGAGGGGGGTTTTGAACCTATGGCCGTATGCAGCTGGAATTCTCTCGTCCCACAGACGTACGTAATAAATTCCTGTGAGGAATCCCAGTCGGCTATGAATGAAGACAGAATGAGTTTCCAGCCACTTTGCTCTTGAATAGAACATCATCAGGTGTTTATTTATTTACGGTTAGGTTTATCCAGTTAAAACCACAATCTTGTATCAGTTCCAAGCTCAGTGAGTCCATAAGAAGCATAAACACTTCGCTTCTTCATGACTGGTTAGTTCGGATGGCTGTGTGGTAGTGGCGAACAAAAAGACGATGTAATAGAAGACATTTTTTTCATGTTTTGAAGTGCTCAAAAACAAAACGCAAAGCTTGTAAACGAAAAGCGAGAAAACGCATGGGTTAAACACATGGCTCAGACGTGTATGTGGGTGGGAGTGTGCACTTCTTCCGACACTGTCTGTGGGATCTTGCTCTTTCTTTTGATTCACTGTAGTTTTTATTTCTAAAGCCTTCCCTGTGCAGAGAGCGTGGAGATGAAGTGCCATGACCCAAAGCAACCACACTTTCATCAGACTGTTTAAAAGCATCCATTCATTTTGTGAATGCCAGAAGGTGGCTTTTTAAACACACTCCTGGTGTGTCTGTCTGTCTCTGTGTGTGTGTGTGTGTGTGTGTGTGTGTGTGTGTGTGTGTGTGTGTGTGTGTGTAGGAGTGGGCGAAAAAATAATTATTGCTGACTGAAGGATGGAGAGGGAATCTTCTGCGCTAAGCAGTGCCTGTAGACACGGACGTGGAAACTGTAGATGCTTTCTAAGACAGATTACAGGAGAATAAGAATGAGCCTCATTTATCAAACTGAATATGAACTAATTTATTTGTACATCATTCACAGGAGCGTTTACAAGTTAATCCAGTTATTTGTGAAAAAAGTGCTCTACTGTGCCTTTATATACAGATTACGCTGTGAAGTTTAAATTTGTGAAACTCGGTCGCTTCATATTAACGACTTGAAGGAAAGTGATTCCAAGTCTCACACAAAAGTAATGGTGCCCTGGAGGAGGAGGTGGGGTTAGCATGTTTCTGTTAGTTAACACTCTGCAGTGGCTGAACTGCATCACTGAAAGGTTTAGCACATGTCGCACTGAGGAGGCACTCTTGCACTGTTGGGTCGTCATTTAGTCATTTGCAGCTCTCCGTGAGCTTTGCCTTTTATGGAGTTTTGTGGGCGTGGCTCAAACAGCCGATTAGCATTTATCAGCATAACCCTGTGAGTATTAAGAAAAATTGAAACCGATGCTCTTGATTTTGGTTTCTTCTCCTGTGGAGCTTTACAGTTTATTATTACTTTATTATACTATTATACGTTTGCTTTCAGCAGCTGTTATAAAAATCCTGAACACTTGAATAAAACTAAAGATTCTGGGGCAAATTCTTTTAACTAAACAAGATGGATATGAAGACGTGAGTCAGAGCGATAGAAAAAGGTAGTGACAAGAAATAAAACATATACTGCAAACGATTGAAACCACAGCGTCATCTGTCACACCATGGGCACACAGATCATCAACGTCTTTATTGATCACGTGACTGCACACCGAGGCAAATTAATGCAGTCTGAAGTGGAGTGAAGCTCCTGCTTCTTAATCATGCAGGGTCACCTAGGCACTTTAGAACTCAGTGGATGGTGCTTGAAGTAGCAGCAGGGCAAAGAAAGGCCTGGAACATGAAATTAAACAACTACGATGTGAAATGATCCGAACTGGATGAGTAAGTCACTGAACCTGTACACCACTGAACAGGAATTTTAATTAAAGGAAACACAAGTAATGACAAAAAGCCCTATAAACTGGGGGGGGGGAATCATCTTTTTCAATGCACATAGAGCAAAGACATTCTCCATCTTTTCACCAGAATATTAAATGAGTGTGATAAATAGAAATAAATAAAACGGATTTTAAAACGTGTCCTCGTTGATTTGATGAAGCTTTCTGTAATTTATGTTACCTTTATGGTAGGAGTCTCCAGCGTCAGCGTTTTGTAACGGTCAGAGGTAAAGCTGTAACTTTTCAGGAGAGTGATGTTTCTCGGTAACATGACAATCTGCTTTTTTTTTTTTTGTCTTAACTTGAAAAGAGAGAAAAAGAGTGAGTGATGAAGGAAAGATTGTTTATATCTGCTATAATGTAAGTGACAACAGGAACTAACTCACTGTTTTACAAACATTAAATGGATAAGATTCATCACGTTATTCTCCAGTAAATAAAAATAGTCAGTTGTAGTAAATCGCTGTGTTAACCTCGCTGTTATCATCATTGACAGTAACACCGATTCATCACACCACCCCGCTGTAGACTATTTTCCTATAACAGCACACCCCTTAGTGTTTTATCCTGTACTTATCACAGGGGTGAGAGTTTATTACAGACTCCACTCTGAGAGACTAACAGCAGGTTCAAAGATAAACTTATTTTTAGGAACAGTTTGGATTAGCTCCCGTGGTGATGTTTTATATAAAAGACTTCTAACAGACCACACTTTCGGAAAGTACATTATCTTAAGTTGTTGCAGGTGGATGCTGAAACATCTGCGTGTGTGTGAGGGAGAGGGAGATGTAATATATTTTGGTTTAAAATCCGCTGAAGTTATTCTTCCCACCTGCTCTGAGTGAAACTCCCTGTCAGGGTCACGGTTCATGTTATGGTGCCCTGAGGACCTTTTAACCTGCTCTGATCTGTGATCTCTATGTTTGTTCTAATCGGCAGGTGAGCTGTATGATCTGGACGCAGCATCACTTCAGCTCAAAGTCATCAACTATGTGAGTTATGGCACACGCACGCACGTTATCTCTGCATGGAGTTAGTTTCCTGTCATCAGTGCAACACTAATGTGATGGATGAGATTATTAAATTAAATTAAGGTTAAAGGTTAAATCACCCCACACACACACAGGCATCCTTGAGCACATCATTGAAGAATTGATCCAACTTTGTCTTTCTTTCATTTTCATTTCTAATAAGGCCACGCCCATCCATCCAGAGTGTGCGTGTGTGTGGTGAGCTGTATGTTTAATTTATGAGTGCATTACAGATAAGAGTGTTCATAAAGCCAGCAGTGCTGCGAGGACGACTCCACATACTCAGGAGAGCAAAACAGTGAGATAAACAGATGAAGCGATATCACAACAATCAGACAAATAATTAACCTCTGAACATCTGTGAGGCGCAGTGTGTTCATCATCTAAACAGGGGAGGAGGAAAACTCATGTTGTGGAATTAGACACCTTCCCCATATACCTATTACACATAATCCAATGGCTCAAGCCAGATAATTTTTATTAAGCTCAGGAGTCCACCTCGAGTTAGAACACTTTCCCCCAGAGCGCATCTCCATTTCTCAGGATACACATTCATTTGCACGGAGAACAAGAAGCTTCTCGGCTTCTCATTGGTAATGAAACATAGCCACATATGGAATGGAAAGTTACGGCTAAAGCACGGATGACCTTGGATTTAGCTCATCTTCATGGCAACAGCGACATCTGTGCTTACCGCCTAACTGTCACGTACACGCTCAACATCCAGTCACACAGGGAAGTTAAACACAGATCGTCAGAATTCATTCATAACTCACGTGTTTGTGTAATTGTTCATTAAATGTGAAAAGCAAAATTAAACCACACTCGCTGTCCAATTAGAAGCCTTCTGTGTTTGATTTGTGAGGTTGACGTGCTTATATGAAGAGATAAAATGCGCTGGCAGTAAAATACTTGGTTCTCACAAATTCAGCAATGGAATATGTAGTTGATTTTTTTTTTTTTTTTCATTTGTTTAAACAGTGCAGATTAAATGAATGCTGCTTCTGTCTGTCTTCATAAGAACTGAATGTTTAACGTTACACTGAAGCTAACACCCCTGATAGAATATTTTGTGTTGTATTTAATGATACATCAGAGCTGTCCTCACACACTTACCCTACTGACAGAGAGACAGGACGAGACGGTGAGGGAGAGAGAGACAGGGAGACACATAAAGAGAGAATCAGCATTGCAATTTAAACAGCTGTGTGCGTGAGCGTGTGTGCGAAGGACAGGTGTGAGTGTGTGTGTGTGTGTGTGTGTGTGTAGTAAAGGCTGGAGTGAGCATGTCATCAGTATTCTGTAGTTTTTTTATTCTCTCTTGTCTCAGGGGTCACATTAGCATAAAAACCTTATCAGTGTTTATACAGATTCCTACATCATTCTGAGGGAAATGTGCACACACACACACTCGATCCTGCTCTCCTTCTCTTTTTTGTTCTCTTTTGCTAAACTATCTGCTCATCCATCTTTTTTAATTCTTTCCAAACATCCGACTATAGCGAGAGTGTAAATATTTATCTATTAATATACATTTTAAAATGTAGGATGTGCCCCGTTAAATTAATGCACTTTTGTCAAAGAATCAGTGACTCAGAAGATTAAAGGGTTAAAATTTATTAGGATTTATTGTTGTTTTTAAAGTGTTCTGACTTCTAAAATGACAGATTATAAAGTTACCAATTTTTTATTTTTTATTTGAAGCAGAAGAAGGTTTTTTTTTTTTTTTTTTTTTTTTTTTTTTTTTTTTTTTTTTTTTTTTATGTAGTGAATATTAAGAAGAGCAAAACTCAGAAGAACAGACAGTTGAAAACAAATTAAATACAGTACCATTGTAAATGCCACCACTCCAACACACACACACTGAGCACATCTGTGTTTCGATGTAAATCAGATGTCTGCTTGTTGTTGTGTCATGTCACTCCTCCAGCTCGACAGTGATAACTCCTCATTATACGTGTTTGATCAAAGATTGTATTTGTCGTGAGCTTTTCTCCTCTCTCACAGCAGTAATGGGGATTTTTTAATCACTTACTGGGTTGAAAAATGAGTGTTTGTGTTGCTGTGTAGTGTGGTGGTAAAGTTAAATCACTTTAACTGCACTTCCGACTGCTCGCTCGCTCTCTCTTTTTCTCCCTCTCTATTATTCCATGTATTATTGTGTGAATTCCATGTGAATTATTTTGTGATTATTTCTTTCAGTGCTATATTCCTTATATCCTGCCCCAAGTCTGAAGTTGTCTTTCGTCTTTTTCTTTTTTCCTAACCCTTCTGTTTTTTCTCCTCCTTCCCATCAAGTTGGTTTTGATCCCCAGTGTGAGTGTATTATTTCCTGAGGGTATTCACAAATCGACAAGAGCTTCCTGCTGAACTCCGTGGTGTTTGGATTAGCTGTGTAATGCAGCCTTTTAGAGCTATAGAGTGGCTTTAAGAAAAGGCAAACACACTTCACTATACTACACTACAGTGCACTGCAGTTCACTACATTACAGAACTGTACACTACAGTGCACTACACTACAATACACTACAGAGCACTACACTACATTATGGGACAGTACACTATAGTACACTACAATACACCACACTACAGAGCACTACACTACACCAAAGTACAGTACACTACAATACACCACACTACAGAGCACTACACTACAATACACTACAGAGCACTACACTACAATAAACTACAGAACACTACAATACACCACACTACAGGGCACTACAGAGCACTACACTACAGTACACTACAGTATACTACATTACACTACAGTGAATTGCACTACACTTCACTACACCACACTGCAGAGCACTACACTACAATACACTACAGTGTACTACACTGCAATACACTACAGTACACTACACTTCACAACACTACAGAGCAGTGCACTACAGTATACTATATTACAGTACAGTGAATTACACTACAGAGCACTAATCTACACTACACTACACTACACTACACTACACCACACTGCAGAGCACTACACCACAGTACACCACATTGCAGAGCTCTATAGTACTCTACAGTACACTTCACTACAGCACATCTTCACTACACTACAGTACACTGTACTACATCTTCAGTACACTATATTACAGTACACTACTCTACAGTGCAAAACCCTCCACTACACAGCAGTGCATTGCACTTTATTATACTGCACTACATTGCAGTGCACTAGACTGCACCACGCTACACTGTACTGCACCACAAGTCACCACGCTACACCACACTACACTATACTGTACCACACCACACTACACTATACTGCACCACACTACACTATACTGCACCACACCACACTAAATTACATTACACTGCACCACAAGATACCACACTACACTACACTGCACCACGCTACACCACACCACACTACACTATACTGCACCACACTACACTACACTGCACCACACTACATTACACTATACTACACCACACTACACTGCACTATACTGCACCACACTACACTATGCTGCACCACACTACATTACATTATACAGCACCACAAGACACCACACTACACTGCACCACGCTACACCGCACCACACTACACTATACTGCACCACACCACACTACACTATACTGCACCACAACACACTACACTATACTGCACCACACCACACTATAATGCACCACAACACACTGCACTATACTGCACCACACCACACTAAATTACATTACACTGCACCACGCTACACCACACCACACTACACTATACTGCACCACACCACACTACATTACACTATACTACACCACACTACACTGCACTATACTGCACCACACTACACTATGCTGCACCACACACTACATTACATTATACTGCACCACACTACACTATACTGCACCACAACACACTACACTATACTGCACCACAACACACTACACTATACTGCACCACACCACAACACACTACACTATACTGCACCACACCACACCATAATGCACCACACCACACTGCACTATACCGCACCACACCACACTGGACTGTGCTGCACCACACCACGCTGGACTGTACTGCACCGCACCACACTACACTATACTGCACCGCACTGCACCGCACCACACTACACTATACTGCACCGCACCACACTACACTGTACCACACCGCACCACACTGCACCGCACCGCACTGCACTATACTGCACCGCACCGCACTGCACTGTACTGCACCGCACTGCACTGTACTGCACCGCACCGCACTATACTGCACCGCACTTCACCATACTGCACCGCACCGCACTTCACCACACTGCACTATACTGCACCACACTGCACCGCACTACACTGCACTGCACCGCAGCACACCGCACTACACTGCACTGCACCGCAGCACACCGCACTATTCTGCACTGCACCGCACCGCGCTGCATTATACTGCACTGCACCGCACCGAGGTGCACTGTACTGCACCGCACCGCGCTGCACTATACTGCACCGCACCGCACCGCGCTGCACTATACTGCACCGCACCGCACCGCGCTGCACTATACTGCGCCGCGCTGCACTATACTGCACCGCGCTGCACTATACTACACTGTACTATACTGCTGCACTACAGTACAATAGAATGATGGATCAATTGAAGTGTTATTCTAATGACCGAGGGATCGATGTATTATAAATTTTTTTTTTTTTTTTTCATTTTTCATTCAATCACTAAAGTAATGGGGGGATGCATGGGCTATTTTTATAGAGGATGGATGGATGTTATTTTTTGAAGATGGTGGATTTATAAATGGGTTAATTTAGAAGATAAAGATGGATTAATCCTTTTAATTGCAAATGGAACAAATGGGTTATTTGGATGGAGGGATGGATGCAGACATTTTAACAGATGTTGGATGGGTGAAGGTTTGTTTAACAGGATGAATGGATGACCATTTAAACAAGCATGAAGGTAGACAGATGAACGGATGAATTAAATGTGTATTGAAATGAATGACAGATGAAATGATGGATAGACAAATGATTGGGTGAATAAATGACATGAGTGGATGAGTTAGCGTAGTAACTATCTATTCTTCTGTTCCTGATGGCGTGACAGCTGTAATTTTAATAGACAAAGGAATAACCGATAGATGCTCTAATGAAGACGGAGAACAGCGCAATAACGTGTTATCACACAGACAGGTGAAAGGATGGAGTGATTACCCCTCTCTCTCTCTCTCTCTCTCTCTCTCTCTCTCTCTGTTTTATAGCTGCAGAAAGAGACCCAGTCTCAGTGCTGCTGTCTGCTGCTCGTGTCTGAGGATAACCATCAATTATTCTGTCAGGTACACAGACGAACACACACACATTGGTTTTACTATCTTTCTGAGGACCTTCCATTGGCATAATGATTAGTGCAGCTAAACAATGTTGCACCTGCAACTAACCATCACCTTCACCTCAGTTACAAGGAAAACTTTTGTCTCTTTTACATTTTCTTATTTCATTTGCAAAACCCTTAAAACCACTGCGAGGACCACCCACTTGTGTCGGCCATCCATAAATGTCCTCACAAGGGTACAAAAACCCATACACAAACACACACACTGTGCTTCATTGCTCTGTGTGTGTGTGTGTGTGTGTAACAAACAGGTGGTTGGGGATAAAGTTCTAGAAGAAGAGATCAGCTTTCCTGTAAGTTTATTCTTATTTATAG
>JAQQZR010000003.1:21758372-21774413 GCA_030068235.1 Notoglanidium macrostoma | reverse complement strand
GCCCTGTGGTGGACTGGCGACCTGCCCAGTGTGTACCCCGCCTCTCGTCCGAAGATGCTGGGATTGGCTCCAGCTTCCAGATGGATATAGATAATGGATGGATAATAATAATAATAATAATAATAATAATAATGCTGCAGAAGTTTATTGTTAATACAGAGGCTTGTGTAAATGTCATGTGGAGGTCAAACCAAAAAGGTAAATTAAACACTCATACATAGTGATGTCAGTGAACCAGTATCAGAATGTATTTACTGATGGAAAGCACTTACGTAAGTCGCTCTGGATAAGAGCGTCTGCCAAATGTAAATGATGTCACGGTTATTTCTTTAGAGTTTATAGTTTTACAGTTGATTCTTTGTATTTTCAGTATACATTTAAAGTGCCGTAAAGTTTTAGATGCATGTAAAAAGTTTTAATGTATTTATAAAATGGTTGTTATTTTTCAGAAATCTGTTTTGGCAGCCCTTTACAGCTCTGAGGGATCAGTCATGGAGGTACACACACATGCACGTGCACACGCGTGCACACATATAAATCAATACATATAGGCTCAGCAGGAAGTAAACGCTTGAGTGCATTATTGGGCAATTTATAATCACTAGTCGTACATTTTTAAGATTTAATGTTGTTAAGAGTTCTTTTTGAAATTGTTTTTCAGTGTTTGGGGTAAATTGTTGTCATGTCCAGTGTTTTTCTTAAATTTGTGTCTAAGATAAAGTTCTAAAAATTACACCTGTATTTCAGCTTCATGCAAATTTCTTTTTTTGATCGGATTCTTTTTTTATATGTACAGTGCCGTGCAAAAGTCTTGACCCCCCCTTCAGTGATTTATTGCACCATGTGCAAACAAACACACAAATGCAGTCTATGACTCAAAGAGAGTTTTTTTTTATGTATCGGAGTATGCAGGAAGCCCGGAGAACTGTTCCTCAAGACTTTATTAAAAAGATGCATTAAAGTCTGGCTCTTTGGAAGCAAAATGTGAAGATTTGAGGGGCGGCTCAAGACTTTCGCACATAACTGTATATCAAATTTTAGCTTTTTTAAAGAAAGATATAGTTACAGATAGGCATCATTCAGAAAAACAAAGTGAATCATACCAAACAAGCCCAACATACCAAATCATAACCAGTCTTTAAGCAGAGTCTGCAGTGGAGCAGAAGGGATTTGAGCCAAGCCTCCTGCGTTATATCGACAGACCACGCCCCATGGCTGAGGTTCATGAACGAGTTAGCCCATTGTGACCATGCAAGAGTACGTGGTGGCTGTACATCCAGCTAACCTTATACACTTCTGCTGCATTGAGAGGTCGAACATGGAGCTATCGTTGAAAAATCACAGTTTAGGAAAATATGGAATTCTAACTATAAGATGTAGGACACACCCTGTGCACTAATAGTTTTTCAGGATCTATTTCTGCAAAAAATAAACAGAATGTTTAACTTGATTGTGCCTGAAATGCCACTTACTTGATTTTAAGTTCTTGTTTATAGAACCGTTGTATAAAAGCAGCATCACGCTCGCGGCCATGCGCCTTTACTGAACGTCACCCTGAGGGAATCGCGGCTGTGCCGATATTCAGTACGACCGAGTATTAAGTATTATTGCTTAATTAATCAGTTAATTAACAGATTACTCCACACCAGACAGATACCCTTACACCAGATATTCTGCATTCATTGGGATTTGTAAGACACCTTTAAGAGACTTTGAGTATAAAGTAGAAACCTGCGCAGGAATGCAGATAAAATCTTTCAGATAATTCACGTTACGATGAAAGCCACAACCCATTATCCTCTCCTCACCAAAATGATTAGTAATGTACATCGACTATGCTGCGTACATTAAAAGCAGTAAATATCAAACCAGGAAAAGCATCTGCAGAAACGTGTGGTCTGTTACAGGTCGGAATATCAAAACGTGTTTAGTTTTAAACAGGAGAATGCAACGTAAAAAAAAACCAAAACATCTTTAATTCACCTGCAAGCGGAAATGATTTAAATTTAAAATAATCATCAAAATCATTTCCATCAGAAACTGTGTGTGTGTTTGTGTTTGTGTGTGTGTGTGCACGTGCAGAGCTAAGCATTCATAACTCATGACTCCTTATTATCCTAATGTAGCTAATTAGCATGACTCCATGTTTCAGTGGATCATAAATTAAAATGTTAATGTTTAGGATGTTTTGCAGCAATGATTATTATTAACCGATGTGTGTGTGGTGATGCTGCTGCTGTTATATGATGAATGGCAATTAACAAACCATTCCGTTACACGGAATAAATCTGTCGGAAACAGCTTTGTGTACGCAGATACTAATCAGCGCAGTTAACATAAACAGCGTGTAGGCAAACATGTCTATATGTTCGTGACGGACAGCTGTACCGAATAGCGTGTTCATTTGTGCGAGATTAGGAAGCGTGCTGAATTTAAGCTGTTTATAATGCTGTGAGTCGGGGGATTCACGTGGGAGATGACCTGCAGGTGACGAGCAATGCGGTACGATCTCAAACCTGAGCCGCTGCAATATTTTCACGCGAGGGTGCTTCTGGTCATAAGGGCACAACCTCAGTTTGGGGTGGCGGTGTGTGTGTGTCAGTCAGATGAAATTATCGTTAAAGGTCATGATGAGTCCTGATGGCCAGTTTGAATAGCTTGTGACTGTTTATCTATAATAAGCTGCACCTATAACTGGAAAAAGAATCATTTTAAACAAGTATATTTCTGTTTTAAGTATTAAACATTGTGCGTGCGTTACAGTAAAATATTAAGGGTTGAGGTCATGCAATGAAGCCGACCCATTATAAAGAGAGCGTTACTATAATCCTGCGCTAACATCAGAGCTGCTGTTATAGAAGCTGAATCAACACCTTCTGACCAATCAGGATGCAGAACTCAACAGCAGCATGGTGTGATTTAAAGGCTCTGCGAGAATAAAGTCACAAGTATGATTTGAGAGAAAAAGTGCGTGAACACTTGAGAACAGGTAGAATGTTAGAACTAAGTTACACATCCGTGCTAAATGAAAGTTTAGGGAACATCCTGGAAGAGTGTGTTTAGACAGATAACAGTGGGTTGGGTGAACAGCGTCCTCACTCGTGGACCTCTGGTGTCCTCTATTGGACTGCTTTGGGAGTAAGTGTGTGTGTGTGTGTGTGTGTGTGTGTGTGTGTGTGTGCGCGCGCGCAGAGACATCACTTTGCTCAGGCCATCGCAATCCTGAACACACACGGCTGCAACATCTTCGAGAAGTTCTCCAGAAAGGTACATCACATTCTCTAAACGGGGGATTTATTACACAGTGGAGCTCCAAACTCCAAATCTCACCCGCTTTACTTTATCATTATTCTAAACCCTAGATTATATAAACTGTAAACTAATGTCATTTAAAGTAAGACTACATCTGTTTACACTGTGAAAATGTTTGTAGCAAAAGTTGAAGCAACCAGACATAATTTCATGGTTTCACTATTATTATTATTTTTCTTTTTAATATTTACTGATAAATACAAGTATTTATATGATGCTACAGGTGGACAGTTTTTGTTTTGTTTTTAATATAATAGATATCAATTTTTGGCAGTTCGTTTTGCCTAATAGAATGCTCATAAATTTGCATACTTAATGAAGCCCCAACTAGTGTCATATTGATGATCGACGTTTGAATCAAAATGTTTATTTCATTGCGAAGTTAGCCTAAACATTAAGAACAGTTTGTTGGGAAATCTGCACTATTTTGACAGCATGTTCTGAGCTGGTTCATGTCACCGAGTGTAGGATTTATTTCTCTCACAGATGGGACGCACAACATCAGTTCAAACACAGGTTGATTGTTTGCGTAACTGGTTTATTAATTCATGTACACCGGGTAGTTATAGAGTGTTAGTTATGTATTGGTGACGTTAGTGGTGGTGTGCTTACACTGAAGTTGATGTGAACTGAAGTGTGCGTTAGTGTTGTGTTGCGTTGTGGTTGTCAGGACTACCAGAGGATGCTGGACCTGATGAGAGACATTATTCTGGCCACTGATTTGGCTCATCACCTTCGCATCTTTAAAGACCTGGAGAAGATGGCCGAGAGTAAAACACACACACACACAAGACAAATCTGCTTTTTATCCTGGATGAATGCCAGCAGAATTATATATTTTAACATTTTAAAGCAAAATGAGCAAAAGCAAAAAAGCTTTTTTTTAAAGCAAAAAAGAGCAGCTGGGAAAGAAATAGCTGATATGATGCTATGACATAAAATTCAGGTTGGTTTGTTTCGTAATAATAAGAATAATAATGATGTCTTTTAGCCGGGTACAACCCGAAGAGCCGGACGCACCGCAGCCTGCTGTTGTGCCTACTGATGACCTCTTGTGACCTCTCGGATCAGACCAAAGGCTGGAAGACCACCAGGAAGATTGCTGTAAGAGAATAACCTTTGACCTTTTATATATGGATGTGAAATGAAACCGTGATGGCGAGGTTGGGTGCAGAAGGTCAGTGTTCACAGCTTGGTCCTGACACCTGTATTTACGGTCAGGTCATCTCCTACACCTGCTCAGCCGCGCACTGGGATTAGATTCAGCACGGTAGTCAAAGTTTTACTTTCAGAAGTGTCGTATCTTCTGGTAATCTGATCTCGCTGAGCTTCACTGATCAGGTTCACGTCCTCAGACGGATTAAAGCTGCCGACGTTCTTCACTTTAACTTTAAAGTACCTGTTTTATTCAGATATGTGCTGTGTTTAAGTACAGGATCAAAAATATCTCAACATTCGGTTCTTCAGTGACTGCGTTACAGATTAATGCTGTAGACATCTGTGCAAAGTCAAAAAGCTGTTTTTATCATTTTGTTTTTGACATTCTCCTTCTGTCCTCTAGGAACTGATCTACAAAGAGTTTTTCTCTCAGGGAGATCTGGTATGCATTCATTTATATATTTTTAAATGTGTGTTGGAGAGATAAAGTTAATTGAAGTTGAAATTAATTATTAATGAAGAAAAAGTCACAAAGCACATAATTGGTTTTAGACTTGGGTGGTTGTTGTTGTTGTTATAATTATTATTATTATTATTATTATTGTAATGCATTATGAACACTGTGTGTGTGTGTAGGAGAAGGCGATGGGGAACAGGCCCAGTGAGATGATGGACAGGGAGAAGGCGTACATCCCTGAGTTACAGATCAGCTTTATGGAACACATAGCAATGCCCATCTACAAGTGGGTTAAAGCCGTGACCATACACGTGACTTCTTTATAAATATTGAGCTCAGGGATCCTGGTTACGGGTTCTAGATTTCACACTGGGTTCTGCTTAGAACATAAATGGAAATCCTTTGTTGTAAACCAAAGAACCTTTTAAGGTATGTAAAATTATAATGATAGGAGCAATCATTATAATTTTACTGCTGATTATTTGTTGTGCTTCTCTCTTTATTTCTTGTTTGCAGTTATTCGTTGCTCAGAAATCGATCATGAACCCTAGCTTTCCTGTTGTACAAACACTGAAAGAACAAGATTATATTTTTCAGTATTTGACCCAAAGGAGGCATTGTAAGATCAAAATCTTGTTCTTGAACTACAACACTAATTATAATTAATGTTTTTGCAAATTTTGTAGTAATAATAACAGCTTACATAAGTGTTATATTTCTGTCATTCTGTTACACTACATAAACATGAATAACACTGGCATTTCACCTGGGTTTTTTTTTTTGTTTATATATAAAAAAATAATGTAGATAAGTGGTATTATTGTATGTTTGTGATTTAATGTTTTTAGTAGATGTTTTTAAACTTGATACTGTTTCTTAAGAATAATGACTATACTGAGAAGTAAGCAGTAGAACAACAGAAACCAAATCACAGGTTTGCTTTTAATTTAAGCATTTAAAACTAAATAAAAAAAAGAAATCTGTTGTATATATTGCAAGTTGACTAAGTTGAATAGAGTAAGTATAATGAAGTTGACGGGGTTTCCTGTAGAACCTGCTACAGTTCTGTCTCTGCTCTAAAACCCTTGGGATTCTATTCTATTTTCTTAGAATAAATGTAATTTTATTGAAGGATATACTTCTCTACTAATTTTAATGTGAGATTAAGCTAACTGACTAAAAGACTTTATTATTATATATTGTTCCATAACACTTTTTCATGGCACTTTACCGGGGGTGCCAATACTTCTAGAGATTAACTTTGTATAAAATAGCTTAGCTCTTATAAACATTAATTGATTTGTTCACTCTTGTCCCTGTCCCTCTCTCTCTCACACAGGCTGCTGCAGGAGATTTTCCCGCGTTCAACAGAACTGTACGAGCGCGTGGCGGCGAATCGCGAGCAGTGGACCAAAGTTTCACACAAGTTCACCATCCGCGGTTTACCCAGCAACAACTCGCTGGACTTCCTGGACGAGGAGTACGAGCTGATGCAGGCGCAGGGGGCGTTCGGGGGCGACGGGCACCGCATGAACGGTTGCCTGGACGACGAGTGCGGCAAGACGGACCAATGAAACGCCCGAAGCCCAATGTTTTCGCCCTGAAACGGGTAGAAGTTACACCTTCGTGTCGTCGCCGAGAGGACAGCGCTGTAGAGGGAACAGACTGGGATGCGGTTAGATACTGGTCAAGACACTGGAGTTTCGTGGGCGGAGCTGATATGCTGCACATAATGATGTCATTTCCTGCCAATCGAACCATTTGCGCAAACAGAACACTTGCCATGGGGCCAGGGGCGGAGCCTCATGTTTTCTTGTCGAATATTTCGGAGATATGCTCTTTAATTATTTACTTAACGTTTTGATAGCTGAACAAAGTCTGAGTGTTTGATTTTATATATATATATATATAAATATATATGTATATGTAAAATGTTCTGTCCTGCTGTAAACATAAACGCCATCCAAATGTATAGAAGTGAATTTTAGTTTATAAAACTTTACAGGAAATGTTTCTTTAAGTACGCATCGCTGTAGAAATGTCATTGTCGCAAGCCAGCTCTTTAATTTTACACACAGAATGAGGTTTTGTTTTTTAAAGAACCGTAAAGACAATCAAGCCGTTAGAAGTCCTTTACTTCCCTTTTCCCATCCTCATGAGTGCGACGCCCCGTGATGAGAAAAACGATGAGTGCGAGTTACTTAATGCTTTTTGTCGTGACTTTTGTCCCAGATATTCAAATCTTTCTCCTAAAAGGCTGCTGAACGTTTGCCCTCGATCCCTCATCCTGTCACACGGCCCTGCCTCAGTTCAGGTAAGACAGAAAAATCTGCACTCATTTCCCTGTCCGGAATTCCCACCACGAGCTCCTGTTGCAACGGAGTACATTATGGCTGCGTTTTATGAGACGAGAAATTTTATGTTCAGCGTTTCATCTCACGTTTGACCCAAAGACTGCAAGTTAAACTGTGTCCGATGAATTTAAAGCCACATCAGTACAATTCTCCCGATTTCTCCGAATGTCACGCTGCGAATTCCGACTTCTTGTATATAACATTATCGGCGGAATTTTAAGGGCTACGGCGCCCTTCGAGGCACGTGAAGAGGTTTATTTCTCAGGCGGAAAATAGAATTATGTATAAATATGGATTTGCCTTATCGCACATATGTGTTGCCTTCTTGAGTAGAGTTAAACACTGTATACACACACACACACACACACGCAGTTTTAAAGCTATACAGCTTGGTGTGTGAAGGCATGTTAACGCAGGTGTGAAAGTCGAGCCCAAGACTAAATTCGAGTCTGCTAGCTAGTGTAAAGTATGAATTAGATTGGATTAGCGTTATTACTGTAATCTATGTAACGGTTTAATAATGTTTTCTATTAATACTGTTAGAAATTCTATATAGGCGTAATTTAATTTATTCTTCATTAATTCATTTTCAGTGAGCGCTTTATCCCGATTAGGATCACCGTGGATCCCGAGTCTCTCCCGAGAAACCTGGGAGTCAGGCGGGCATACGTCCCTGATTCATGCACAGATTCAGGTATGACACTTTGATTGGGTTTGGATAAATCGCCATCTTACTCTAGCTTATTAAAAAAAAATTTATAATTCAGTCTAAAAAGCAGTTCTGAAATTCAGAGAACATTCTGCACGTTCAGGTAAATCGTTTTTGTTCGTCCAGATTACTTGGTTGCAGAATCATTGGATTAAAAATAATTCCAGGGCGCCAAGACTTTCTCACCTCTGCTACACCTCAGCTTTCCACGTGTGATTTACTACTGAAAGCCACTCGTATAAATTACATTTCTGTGCACCATGCATGATCCAAATTTTTAACACACAAAAAGGTGAGTTTTATCTCAAACCGACTCATTATGTTAAACACAGACTTTTATCCTTTCAATATGTTTCTCCACGTTGTAGTTTTAATATTAATCACAAACAGGACCGCGTTTGCAGCTTCAGCCGTCGTGTGCAATACGTACTCCCTGCACCATGTAAATAACATGTTTTTAAATTATTACTTTTTACAAACATACTTTTCTGAACATATATTCTGGTATTTCTTCGTATCTGTAGGTGGAAACGAATTTTTCCTTTTTTGTTTGTTTTTTTTCCCCCTCACTAGCACATGAACGTTTCTCTTGTGCCAACCCGTCCCTCTGAAAAACATGATGAACTTTACTGTAAATATGAACTTAAAGAAATGTTTCTCTATTCTGTGTAATTAACAGATGTTTTAAAAAGGGAGTTATTTTATCTTTTTAAACAGAGTGTATGTAACGACAGTGTTGGTGGTCTTTCTTCACTATTAGTGGTTTTTATTAGATTTAGTGGCCTTCCTAAACATTTATGCATAATTCAGATTAAAAATTTTAAAAAAGGTCTAAAACTGGAAATTTATAGTAGAAGTGTAACTATTCTGTAATGAAACATGACTAGCTTCACCTTCAGCATGGGTTTAAAAAAACTCACAAACAAAAAACTTGAACATTTCACCTCCAGTCTGTCCCAATAAGCGATTAATTTAAAAAAACAAACATTCCTGAATTCCCCGATGTCGTGGGATTACAGTGGCGCTGGTGATTTTATTTCTATTCCGTACTGAAGTGTTGGCCGTGGCCTCGAGTGAACACTGTGTACATAATGTACAGCTTGGATCCTGTCTTTAAAAAGACATTTCCTGTCTCTGAAATGGAGAAAAGGCCAGTTACACTTACATAACAAATATATGAATATAAAAATGGCAGTGAATTTTCTTTTTCAAATAAATTTCCTAAAATGGCAGCCTCGACTGAGTTTTTATTCAAATTGTGCAAAACAACTTTGACAAAATAAATACTTTACTTAAAATGATTGAGGCATAAAATACTCTCAAATTTCATGAACCTTTTTTTAGGAAAAGTGTGGATTAATTTAAGACATCACTGAAGGACAAACAAACGGTTTCATATTTCTCTTCAAACCTGTTCATTTTCACCCCTCAAATTTATTTTTGTAAAAATATTTCAGACGGTCTTACAGATTACTTCTTAAATTGCATAATCTTCTAATTTAAAAATTGATTAAAATATAGCAGTATAACAGTTTCAGATCCGAGCAGGGTTTGTACTGATTCTGTACACGGGGTGCCGCTGTCGCAAACACCAACGCTGCGACGAGAAGCCGAACAGGCTGAGAGAAACAAAACAATTTTATTACAAGCGTTCTACCTCCGCATGGCACGGCTCCACGCTGACGGCATCAAATGAACAAGCTTTCTTTATACACTTCTAACAAAAAAACAAATAGCTTAGTAAACTGACAAAAAACGCATACGATTGTGTGAAATGATGCACTGTGATGACTAAAGAACGTTCTGGATGATGTATAGGAGCGCAGGTTAAATATGGTCATGATGTTTTTCTTTTAGTACAGCGGTGGAAATGGTCTCCATTATCCCTATAAATAATTGCAACTGAATTTTTTTCCTTGCAAAATTAATAATAAAAAAAAATCTCTAGCTTAAATAAACAATTCCCGCAGTCCGTTATCCTGACTAAGAGTTTAGGAATCCCTGCGAACATGTGCTGCATTGCGCAATTTATTAACATTTTGCATTAAAGAGATAACTCAAAGGTGTAAAGTTCAGACATCTCTGTGACGTATAAGAGACCCTTATAACTTGCAACACCTGCTATTGACCCAGTTATCGCACATTACTCATGAGCTTTATCGATTCCGCCTCTTCAGTTTTATGGTTTACTAATGCAGTGTCCCATAAGTCCAGCACCACAGGGTTCATGTTTATTCTTGTCTATGAACAGAGCTGATGTATCTGAGCATAATAATACTCATGGTGGATGTTTTGTGTGTGTTCTGTAAACAAATAAAAGCTTTTGTTTTACCGGATGTATTTATTTTCCTCCTCTGAAGCTGGACTTGTGGTACAACCCCATATTACTGCACGAGAGAAATCGTTTTATAAAAATGGTTCCCAATGGCGAAGCCAGATTTCGAGATGTTTAGCTCCTCCCTGTGTGGATCTGGACCACTACACTGAGCTTGTACCTCCTGAATCCTGGTGAGGTGTGTGAGCGTCAGTAATCCCAACAGTGTCGGTCCGAGCGCAGCGAGCTCTGCAGCGTGCGCATGTCATTGAGCAGACGCAGACTGTCCTTGCTGCGCTCTCCTGGTCTGGACTTTCCCCTCAGCTCACCTTCGCATTGACGCGACTGTTTCTTCAACAACTTCACCTGTCAGACACACAAAAACCCCACCTGACGCGCTGCACGGATACTCGTACTTCAGAAAGTCCCAATTTCCTTTCCAACCTTTTACCAATATACTTTTTACTTGAGGAATAACCACAATCACAGCAGCAGGAATACCACCACTGATACAGAAGATTTCTGAATTGTTTAGTTTTAGGAAAATTTTATTTTTCCATGCCCACAATTTTCTTTACAATCCCACACTGGAAACTCTGTGTACCAAAAATACAGAGCAGGGACACGTAGCTGTTCTTAGATCCCAGGCCGGAGTTACACCTCCAGGAACCAGTGAACGGAGCTTTAAACCCCACAGGCGTGTATTCTGTACACACCCAACAAAACGTCGTGTGTGAAAGTTCAGCACGAAATAAGGTCATAATGGGAAGTATTTTCCTAGTAAAATGTCTTGTTTTGATTATGCAGTAAAAACTATCTACATGAAAAAATAGCTATGAAATACTCTCTATGTCAGTAGAAGTGACTGAATGGACCACCAGGTGGCACCAACTCTATTACTTATAATAAATAGTAATCCTTATTATAAATACATACTTAATATTATGATGAATGTTACTATAGTAATTATTATTTCGTAGCTGTTCCATCATTTTAGTGATCAAAAGGTTTTTCAGAGAAGACCAGGTTTTTTTAAGAGATTAGAATGCAAATAATACTGGGTGATATTGCAAAAAAAAAAAATTCTCTGGGTTTTTTCCTTATTTAAACTTATGAACTATTTTATTTTGGTTAAAGCAGAATGCAGTTTAAGTCAATTTAATTGCAAAGATAATAACAGCACCATCTATATCAACTAGAGCAAACAGTGGTTATTTTTAAACAAAACATATTTAAAAGAACATCAGTGAGGTGAAGTGTGAGGATGAAGCTGACCTGAGCCTGATGTCGCCGCACTTTAGCGATTTGTTCTCCTTTTTCCTCCATCTTCTTCACCAGGTTCTCAATCTCTCGTTCCAAATCCTGCCTCAGTCTGTCGGATCGACACGCCTGGACCTGCTTTCCCAACTCCTGGTGCTCGCTGTCTCACACACACACACAAGCATGCAATGTGAACTGCAAAAAATATGTATGAATTGAGATTTAAATAAATTTTCATATCACACCCTGAAAAGAAACCTTTTTTTCTTTCTTATAAGTTAAACTGTGAATAAAATTGAAAAGTGTAAACTCACAAGCTGATGTGTGCGAACTCGTCCTGTAGAGCCTGCAGCAGCTCTGAAAGCTCCTCACTACAGGAAGAGGAGGAGCTACTGCATGACTGACGCCCTGAAGCCTCTTTGCCATTGGACAGGGGCGTGGCTCCAAGCACACGCTCGTTACACAGCTGCCGGTTGTGTTGCTTCAGGAGGTGGAGGACGTGCTGCACATTAGCACGGACAGAGTGACTCGTCCCTGTGGACTACAGAGAGAGAGAGTCAGATACTGTATATTTACAACAAACTTCATAAATAAAGTTTCTTACTAAAGTGTAATTACTGTTCTTAGTGTTAAGTTCATTTCACACTGCACAATTTGTCGTTATGATTTTTTCATTCTACAATGTATTTTTTTCGAGTGACTGTCCTGTAAACAAACTCTTTCGCAGCAAAGCTCAGCAAAAGCTCATCACTTGCCGACTCCACTGTCGTGCGATTATTTCCGTGGAACGGTTGGATAATTGTGTTGTAACATGAACATTAATGTTAAATTCGTCAACAATTTTTCCGCATAACCCTGTATGTGAACAAAGTATCTATAAGTGTTTAAACTGAGCCAAACACACTGAATTTATTTCATACTTTATATCTTACAGGTATAATTATTAATAAATTATATATTTAGTTCTACTGTAAATTTACTGTGAATTCTCTCAGGTTACAGCTTATTACAAAACAATAAGAGAGAAAGAAATCAGGGGACATTTTGTATGGATTAAACTGGTGTCTCTCTCGCTGTGTGTGTGTGTGTGTGTGTGTGTGTGTGTGTATCCATACTGTTCCCGCCACAAACGGTACGTCTCCCAGACTCAGTCTGTAGTGTGGCTGTGTGTGAGAATGTCTCTGCTGCAAAGGCTTCTGGGAAAGAGGCAGAAACCGCAATGACATCACAGTTATGGAATGTAATAAATCTACCAATAGCCAGCAGCAGTACAGGGCAGATTCCCCCCCGCCCACTCCGCCTGACACACACACCCCACCCCGCCCACTCTGCCCAACACCGATTAATTTAATTACCTTGGATGTGAGTTGCTTCTTTGTGCTCCTGGAGGAGCGGTGTGGGTGGGTCGACACTGACTCGATCAGAACACGATTGGCCTCGAGGCCTGTCTGTAACTGAAGAGCAGCCAATCAGGTGAAGCAAACTGTTATATAGAAATCTATCATCTAAAAACGAGGTTAAAAATAAAATCCATGTATTTTATATTAAAATTAAATCTATTAATGAGAGCAATAAGATTGTCAGGAAGAGCAGATAAATTGAAAAAGAAAATAAAAGCATGTGTGGAGTTAATATTTAATTTGTTTGATGAAAAGATGTGTGTGTTAGAACGGGGCTGTGTGTAATGGACAGATGGACGGACGGACAGAAGGATGGATGTGTGTGTGGACAGACAGCAGTAGAGGAGTAAAACCTGAGCAGCTTTATCCTGTATGAGTTTCCTGTGGTGTTCCTCCTCCTGCAGTTTACACTCCAGCTGTCGGATTTTGGCCTCAGCATTGTTCTGAGTGCGAGTCAGTCTCCTGTACTCCCGCTCCAACTTCTCCAACTTCACACACACATCACTCGAGCCACGCACACACTCCTGCAAACAAACAGACTCAATGACAATGCTCATACACACTTTAAACACCCACACACACCCCCACACTATACCTTGTGTTTGTGGGTAGCTGTTCGTTCAGACTCCGTGCTCCTCACCGTCCTCTTCATTGAGTCCAACTGCTTCTCCAACAAAGTGCATTTACCTTCAGCTGCTGCTAACTGAGAGGCAAGCCCTACACACACACACACACACACACACACACACACACACACACACACACACACACACACACAGAAATGCAAAGACATTACCAAACATTTTAATGAATACCTGATGATAAATTTCTTGTTTTTTGTGCCACACTAATCACACATCTGTGCCACACTAACCACACCCACACAGACTACGCCCACCCGGCCATGCCCACCCTAAACACTCGTCCTGACCACACCCACACACCCTAAACACATTAATCCTGGCCACGCCCACATTACTCACACTGACCACATCCACCACGACCACATGTACATCAACCACCACCACTCATCCTGACCTCACACACCCTGATCACATCTTCAGGACCTTACCCTGTTTTTGAGGTCTGTGAGAGTCCTGGTTCTTGTGTGGTTCTCTCTCAAGAATGTTCTTTGTGTGAGGGTTCTCCCCAGAGAGCTTCCTCAGGTTCTGTTCTGCTCGCATGCGTTCCAGTTCCAACCTGTGGATCTTCTCCTGAAGGTTCTGCAGAGCAGAGTGGATCGCTACACACACACGATATATTGCATTGCGTTATATTACATTACACCATATTATATATATATTATGTAATTTAATAAAACACAGAGACAAAAAAAATTAGAAATGTAATGAAAACATGATGATTTTTACTTTTATTTATACCAGCTCCACCCTGACCACACCCATTTTGACCACACCCATCCTAAACACATTCCTCCTGACCTCACCCATAGTGGAGTACTTCAGGTTCCTTAGAACTACAATCCCCAGGAGCTTGAGGTGGCACAGTAACTTCAGCTCCATCACTAAGAGAGCCCAGCAGAGGATGCACCTCCTGAGCCAGCTGAAGTTCAACCTGCCTCAGCAGCTGATGGTGCAGCTCTACCCCACCTCCATCTCAGCCACCAAACATGACCTTCACAAACAGCAGTGCATCATCAGGTCTGCAGAAAAGAGCATTGGTGTACAGCTGCACCACGCTGCTGGATCTGCACATCTCCAGGACAAGGAAGCGTTCAGAGATGATCACGGCTGGCCCACAACACCACCACACCTCCACCTGTCCCATCAGGTAGCCGCTTCAGCCAAACGAGGATTAAAGCAGCCAGATTGCAGACAAGGTTCCTCCTGCACGCCATCATACTCACGAACCACTGAATGTAACTGCACAAACTCCTATACCAAAATCTTCTGCACTTTTTCATTTTTATTGTATTTCCTTCATATTTACATTCATTCAATCTACTGCCTGTAATCCACCTGCTGCACTCAGCACCCCGATCAGTTCTCACCTGTGTAAGCATGGGCATGGATCACAGGTACGAATAGGCATGTGGGGGTGGGGGTGGGGGTGGGGGTGTGTTTGCAGTGATGAGTTGATTTAGCACATAATGTTGCTGCCTCAAGTTCCAAGCATTGCTGGTTCAATACTCATCTCTGGTTTCTTTTAACAATTTCCCTCATGAGCTCAATAAAGTATCTATCTATCTAGGTCATGTGTGTTGTGTGTGTATTGTGTACGGTGTTTGTTAGGTGTACTGTGTGTGTGTGTGATCTACATTGTGTTACGTGCGTGTGTGTGTGTTACCGGCACTGTTGCTCTCAGGAAATGCTTTGACAGGTTTTGCAGAGCGGTGTGTATTGATGTTGGCGTGTGTGCTGATGAACGGTCGCTCAGTGGGATACTCGATGTAGGAGGCCAAAGACACACAGTCCAATATTTGGCTCATCTCCTGCATATGAGTGAACGAACACACACACACACACACACACACACACACACACACACACATAGTACTAATTTCACACTTTAAACAGTAAATCTAAACTGAAGGTACGACACTGCAGGGAGAAGAAACTACTCCCTTTACATCAATCTTTCTTCCCCCGGGTTCATAATATAATAACAATAAATATTTATATAAGAATTATTTTATATTACATGGTATGAAATTTCGTAATAACAAAAATAATATTCTTTCTTAAAAGATACATGCCACATACTTTTCAATTGTTTATATTATTCCCTGAGAGTCGAGTTTTTTTTTTAAATAACTCAGCTGCTCCCAGTCAACTGCAAACAATCAACCGGACACATCTGGTATCATGACGCAGCGTGCACGATGACGGACTAATAATCAACAAAGACCATTAATGTGTGGACTCAAGAAAATACCTTTGTAGCAAAGCCCATCTGATTACGGCCCAAAAGCATCTACAGTAAAATGCACTAGAGCATGAGACTACGCCGCTGTGGGCGGTCCCGTGATGACGAGGGAAGGCCGCTGTGGGCGGTCCCGTGATGACGAGGGAAGGCCGCTGTGGGCGGTCCCGTGATGACGAGGGAAGGCCGCTGTG
>JAQQZR010000003.1:21745556-21758272 GCA_030068235.1 Notoglanidium macrostoma | reverse complement strand
GGCGGTATCGCGCTGACGAGGGAAGGCCGCTGTGGGCGGTCCCGTGATGACGAGGGAAGGCCGCTGTGGGCGGTCCCGTGCTGACGAGGGAAGGCCGCTGTGGGCGGTCCTGTGCTAATGAGGGAAGGTTCTACGTAGGAAAGAGAGACGTTTTGAATTGGCTGCCTATTTGCTATGTCCATTACAGACTTGGACGCTAACATCCCACTTTGAGAGTCCTAGTACGTCCCCAAATCCACATATCATAATTCAAAAACAACAACAATTAAAAAAAAAACATTTCCACAGCATGTCTCCTTTAAAAGCATTTGTTCATGTTTTGGGTCAATTCTTTGAACCGCTTAAAAGCTATTGAATATTTTTTCCAAATAAAAATCCAAAAGAATTCGGTAAACTTGCCAAAGTGAAGCGTGACAAGCGAGACCACTGTTCTCCAATTACATTATTAATGTTGTTTGGTTTGTGCAGGTAAACAGCCTCCTAGCAACATGCTAACAGTTTCCACAGCACAGTTCATTACATTTTCCCTCAGCCAGACGCTCCAGGTTTCTCCACAACACACACACAACCGTGATTAAAAAAAAATACATTTTCCTGTCAGGAAGAAAAGAAACTCACCGTCTCTGCTGCACAACATTACCGCGCAAACTGCACGCGGTGACGCTAGCAAGAATCGAACACATATTTCCAACATGGCGGAGTCACTGCAGTCATTCGTTTCAAAATAAAAGTTTAATGTGCTTAATGACTGGAATTATTCTACGATTTTTTTCTTTCTTTTATCTGAACACAGGACTCTGTAACTTGTGAACTAAATGTATATATTATTGTACGTAATTATTGCAAACAGTAATTATTTGTTTTTTCTCTGTGTATGAATCCGTGTTATTATTAAACAGATAGAAGTTGGTATGGTATATTATTATACAGTAGTATATAGGTAGGTATGTATTTATATATTAACTAAAATAAAAAGCAGCATCAATGACTTCATTAATGATCAATAATTAATTAGTGAGCAAATAATTGCCCAAACTATTAAATACTCTAACAAATAACTAATAATAATAATATAATGAATTTAGTGACTTTCATGATTTGACAAACACATACATCAAACAAAGCCTCTGTTACTTTTTAATGTTGTTGTTATTTTTATTAAGAAAATTCACATTCCCAGCTTCCCATTGAATGATGTGAATTCTGGGTAATGTAGTCCTGTAGGTCTTTTATTCTGTAATACAATGAAGCGTTTCAAAGCAGGAAACATGCTTTATAACACCAGACACTTTCTCTTTCTTCTTACTTTCTCACACAGTTCGGGTTTTTACAAAGTCATATTTAAACACCATATAAAATTAAACATTTCCTCACTGTAGCAAATTTGGTCTTTAACAGGCTCGAACACACACAATGTATTTTTTTGTAATATACAATCTTAATGCCTGAAGAGAGAAAAACTTGCATCTGAACACACAGAACACAGACAATAACGAAGACATCCTTCCAGTTATGACGTAACGAGAAAAATTCATAATTAAGAATTATAAGAGTAAGAGTTTTTCACATCTGTAAATATCACTTTGTACGGAGAGTCGGAATCGTGAAACTCGTCAGTCCTTACGATGTCCGTCGGCATCTTCTCGGATTGTCATCGGGATCATAACCTGGGTTCATTTCACAAATCTGAGAAGTTCAGCTACTTGATGTACATGAGAAATAGAAACGCACGGGTACGATTTAACAATTGAAAACAAACAAAATAAACCAACAACCACACAAAAGTCAAAGAAATAGTGAATTTTTGTTGTATTTTTGTACAAAGAAAAGCTACGCACGCTAACGCCCCTCCCCCACCACAACCATGATCATAAGTGACATCAGAAGATCCTGTAGATGTAGAATCGGACGCGGTTTCACATTATTTCAATAGCTCAAAATCAAAAAGCAACATTTTAAACATTAAAAAAAAAAAATCTAAATTCCGCCCAATATTCAATAAAACGTCCCAGAATTCCATCCCAAAGGTTCCCCAATGTTTCAAAAATGAACCAAAATCCCGTAAAATTTCCCTAAAAAAAGAAAGAAAAATTCCAAAAAAATCCCCTAAAATTTCCCTAACGCACAGTCGTTACATTACACGCACTCCGCTAACATCACCAAACTGTGTGATTTTACTGAGTTGCATTTTGTAAAGAGGTTGTCTTCAAAATACTTGGAGGTTTGTGTAGCAGCTTTTACATCGAGTTTCAGAAATATGGACACACACACACACACACACACACACACACAACCTCAAAACTACTTCTTACAGCTAATAAGAATAACACATGAACACTACTAACTAGGATATAAAAATAAATAAATATAGGATTCTGTAAAGTTATATTTATGTAGTAAAAATAAGTTTACACAGTAAAGATGCTTAGGAAAGCAGCACTGAAAAAAAGCTTGTGGATTATAAATGGAACGACTGAGGAACTTCATTAAAGAAAAGTTGACGTGGTTCTTCTGGAACTGTTTGCCGTTTGAAAGACTTTCTCAGGTTTTTTTTTCATGTGACGTGTTTTCATCGAGCTGTGTGAGACGTTCATCCATAAGACGTAAAACTTTAATGTAAACTTGACAAGTTTCTCACGCTAGATTTCAGGACATACCCAGAAGGCATTACGTGTTGTTGTTTTGTTTTTTCAAGGTGGATGAAGATGTTTATGTGAACAGATAAAAAAAGTTACATCGAAATTATCGTACATATACATTTGCCCGAAGTTTCCGTTAAAACTTTATTATGCTAGCTAGGTAGCACGCTAGTCAGTAAGCTAACTAGTTAGCAGGCCAGTATGTCTGTATGCGTACGCCGTTTCAAAATGCATGGCCTCGTCGACTGAACACTCGATGTTCATATAAGGCGTGCGTATTGTAACCATGACGACACTGTTAAATTTAGGATGAAATGAACATGTTAAGTTCGCAGCAGCACTCTGCTTGTGTGTGGGTGATTTCAGGATCCGCTGAGGACAGGCAAGGGAAATCCGGATGGATGATGAAGAGGTCAAAGGTCAGCGACGAAGGTCAGAAGGTCACCAGACGGCACACTTGTTGACAGGATGCATAGGAGATCCTTTCGGGCAGTGAAACACGCGACCGAACTCGTCAAACTGAGACACGCTGCCGATAACCCTGCACACAGGGGTGTAATACACAGCTTATACAACGTGTGTGTGTGTGTGTGTGTGTGTCTGTGTGTGTGTGTGTGTGTGTATACCTGTAGTGTTCAGGGGCATGTTTGTCGGTCAGCAGCTGAAGGTATATGGACTGAGACCGCCTCTTCATGCACCAGTTCTGCTCCGTGATTGGAGGAGAGAGATTATTACATTTAATAAACTTCACATCATGCCGCTGTTGAGTTCTGCACTCTGATTGGTCAGATGGTTTTGATTCATTTTCTACAACAGCGGCTCTGACGGCCGCTCTCTTTCTAATACGTCATCGTTTCTATAGCAACAGCTCATTCACAGGGACGTGTACAACTGATGATGAACAGTTTAAGAACACGTGTAGAGATGTTTACGTAACGTTTATGGAAGGAGTCTCCGGTGTAAAGCTCAGTTTTCTGACATTTTCAGGACAGAGGAGTTGTTTTTGTTTTTGTTTTTTTACACTTTTTCTACCTTAATAACTTTGAGAGATAAGCTGGTGAGGGAATGAGTGTTTATAGCTGCTATAACATAAATCAGAACAGGAACTAACTGGTTTCACCAAAGTTCCACAACATGAACGTAAGTATAAATGTTGCTCTTTAAATTGCTGTGTCATAAGAGGGAATAAATACTTGCGGACATCCTGTTATAGTAAAATAATCTGCGTCATGACATTTAATAATTCATTTTATGAGCTTACTTAAATGTGGCTGACACGAATCCATCTGAACCTGCGCATCTTTGAAACGTATTTGAAGGTAAAGTGCTTATATGTGGCTAATACAGTAATTATATAGTCATAATATGCTAATAAACTACACTTTTAAAATATATTCTGGTAACATTTTAATCCATTTCAGTAAAGTTCCATATCTTTATGTGTTAGACTTTTTTTGTGTGCGTTTTTGTATTGTTTGATTTGTGAAAACATTGCATTGACATTTATCCCGGCTCCCGTAATTCACCCGTCTGACCCTTTTTGATTACCGCATTCCTTATTTGGTCATTGTTTCCTGTTCTTGTTAACTCT
The DNA here is from genome assembly GCA_030068235.1 of Notoglanidium macrostoma. Lineage (NCBI taxonomy): Eukaryota > Metazoa > Chordata > Actinopteri > Siluriformes > Auchenoglanididae > Notoglanidium > Notoglanidium macrostoma. The sequence continues at coordinate 21,754,042 of JAQQZR010000003.1, read as the reverse complement.
TCTGACTGGTTCCACTTACGCTTGTCATTTATGTTCTTCATGGATGGTTGATATTTAAACAACAAACAATCAGTCGCCATAAACACTTGTGTTCAGTTTAATGTAGAACATTTGCACATCTGTGCCTGTGTGTGTGTGTGTGTGTGTGTGTGTGTGTGTGTATACCTGGGCGAAGGCTATAAAGAACAGCTGCTCGTGTGTGTATTTGAGGCCTGGTAGTGGCCGTTCTGGACCGTGATCCCTCACCCACTTCTGATATGCCTGCAGAAAGACATGTAAATTATGTATATGTATATATATATATATATATACAGTATGATAATATCTTAATGTATGTTAATGTAGGTATGTTAATGTGCGTCATTGCGAAATCATTTAAAGATGCACTGCTATGGAAGTCAACACTAGAGGGCAGTGCAGTATTTTATATCACGGTGAAAGAAAGCGTGACATATAAAGAGAACTATAGAGTAAGTGGCAGGTAAAAAGGTTGACAGGTAGAGTGATCAACAGGTAGAATCACTGACAGCTAGGGTGATTGACAGGAACAGCGGAACTCACATAGTAGGAGAGTTTCAGCCCCCCGAGATCAGCGATGTTCTCTCCCAGCGTGAGACGCCCGTTTACCTACACACACACACACACACACGCACACACACACACACACACACACAGACATGCGTGACTAGCGTGCAACAGTGTTTTTTGTGTAATTAATCTTATATCACACAAGATGATGTAATATTCTACAAAGGGGAATATATTTTAATTTTATTATAAAAATATCATTTTATTCTTCTTATTATGAGCGCTACAGGATTATCACATCATTATCGCCCTCAGAATGCGTATTCCTGTGATAGGTGAGTTACAATTCCGGACAGTGTGAGAACGTTGAGCCGTTTCAGTTTTAAGAGGCTGCAGGGGCCTGCATTGAGCCCTCAGGCCTGGGCTTTCACACGTGTGCCATCAAGGTTCTGTGCAGAACTCCACAACAGATCGAACAGAGTCACTATAAACCCCACTAACAACGCAGAAACACCGAATTTTTACCTGATTTTTTTTTCAGGGACACGTAAGTGTGTGCGCCCGCTCACCCGCTGGTTGTACACGGTGAAGTTGTCGTACAGTTTGATGATACACTCTGCTTTTTTCTGGAACTTTCTGTAAGATTCCTCGGTCCACCACTGCTTCAGGTTACCATAGCGATCGTACTGACCACCTGAGACACACACACACACACACACACACACACACACACGATGTTAGAACTTTATGCCAAAAAAGTTTGCAAATTCAATATAACAAAACAGAAGAATCAAACTACTTGTTTGTTTACATGGTTAACTCATCTGGACTAAAATGCCAAAAAGAGCATAGAAACTGACGTCACAGTTCATCTATAGCGTGGGACCTATTTGTGCTGATTTTTGTCTCGAGATGTTATGTTAAATTAGAAATTAGATTATATTTAGTCCAAAAAAAAAGTATGAAGTATGAACTGAAAATAAAATGAGTGTTTCAGCCATGTTTAGTCTCTGAAGTTCTTTAGTTTTGAGGTTTAATCATCGCTCAACACACACTAACACCAAGTGTAGATATTTCAGAACATAATCATGTTATTAAAAAAAGAAACATACAAATCAAATGTAAATGATATTCTTATCGGAGTCGATACTAACGTTGTGCTGAAGGCTAAATGCTTACGTTACTTGTTAGCTAAAACGAAACCTGACTTCATAAAACTTTGCAGAATGTACGCGGAATCTCTCACCCCAGTCATCGTATCCGTGTGTTAACTCGTGTCCGATGATCGCTCCAATTCCTCCGTAATTTAGAGACCTAAAATAAAATAAATAAGTAAAGTCAATCTTGAGCTGCGCCTCTCACAGTCACCACTAGGGGGCAGTGCATTGTCTCATATAAACAAGAGCAGTTTTGGAGGAAAAGATACCAACTTACTTTAGACTTAGTATTTTTGTCCAGGTGTGTGTGTGTGTGTGTGTGTGTGTGTTCTAATGACTTCCTCCTTCCTTTGTAAAAATAGATCAATAGAACGATGGAACTGTCAACCTCTGATTACAGCCAGTCCCACAAAACCATGCAGACACACACACGCGCACGCGCACACACACACACACACACACACACACACACACTCTCTCTCTCTCTCTCTAATTGTCACCTGAGCTAATGGACCTTAGCTAGAACCTTTCTCACAATGGCCTACAATCTTTTCCTGCACTGTGACATCTGCACACACACACACACACACACACACACACACACACACACACACACACACACAGGTGTGAGGAACAAAATGACTAACCGATTTGCGCTGATGACAGGATTATGCTCAGGTGTGTGGGAGGAGGAAAATAAGTGAGGATGTAGTTAAATGCATTTTTTTCCTTTTCTTTTTTTTTTTTAACCCAATGACATTTTAACAATGAGGTGGACTGAAAGAAAAGAAAAGGCTGAATAAAGACCTTCAGGACAAAGGAGCAATCGAAAGCACTGCCCATATGTCTCAGTGGCTTTGTGAGGAGGTTAGCTAAATATCTAGCACTGTCGGGTAAGGGTGTGTGTAAAGGTGATGTATAATAATGTGAAGGTAGAGGCAGGGTATTAGCTACAGCACAGGTCGTTATAACGCAGAACGGAGTTACAGAGTGTTTAACACAGAGCTACACAGACTAGCTATTCAGAGTCACCGTCTCCAGTCCAAACGTATTTACAGCACGGCGTGTTATTTTACATTTTATATGTGTGCAACTTAACGAGGACACTAAATCCAGGTGATGAAATTGTATCTCGCTTTTAACTCACTGTATTGATTTGTAGAATTAATAAAATAAACACCGCGTTTGCACAATTCAACACGCTCTCAAAAACGCTTTCCTCAAAAATAGATCCTTTTTGAGTGTACAGATGTGTAAAATGTGTAAAGTGGGAGCAAAATTACAGAAACTATTACTCTTTTCCGAGAGCTACCATGTGTTACCAGGCAGAGTCATTTTCAATTTGAGTAAATTTTACTCGGGCAAATTTACTGGGTGCTCACGGTGCGAAGGATTATCTGACTGAGCGCTCACGAGAGACTTCAACTCCATTCGTTGCTTTGCCCATAAAATATTCACTCCTTCAGATACAGTACGCCATGTCTCTGATTAGGATGCGTCTCCTTAGTTATGCTGGTAGGTGCTGTTATATAAAAGTAATGGACTTCATCACAGCGCCCCGACATGACATGGGGTCGTCAGTGGAGGGTCAGTAAGCAGATGGAGGGGGGAGATCACTGAAGCTCTGGAGTAAACCTTATAAAGCATTCATGAAGCAGTGGAGAGGTTCAGGAGCAGCTTCAGAAAATACTCACTGTGGGAATTCTGGATCATACAGCGTTGGCTGGAGAATTCCTGCTGGGAAAACTGCAAAAGCAGAAAAATTCAGAAGACAGATAGAAAGAGTGAGAGAGACATGAGAGTTGATGAGAGTGATAGAAAGTCAGAGACAAGATAAAAAAAAAACAAGACTCTGAGTTAATGCCTGTGTTTGTCTTCTGTCTCTCTCTCGCTCACACTCTCACACTCTCGCTCTCTCTCTCTCGCTCTCTGTCTCTCTCATTCTTCTCCTGTATGTATTGATTCTCCGGCAGGGAAAATCTAATCCTCAGACGGACAAAGACACCACCAATAACCGGTCGCAGCTCATAATAAAGAGAAGAATAAGTTTTCTCTGTGTGTGTGTGTGTGTGTGTGTGTGTGAGAGAGAGAGAAAGAGAGACCCTGATGCCACGTACCCATCTGGTTCTTGTTTGGAAGATAGTAAGCATTGAGTGCCTGGGGTGGAAGAAGCCACCTGTGGAAATATAACACACACACAGACAGACACACACACAGACACACAGACACACACACACATACAGACACACACACACACACACACACACACACAGTGTTTACTCGGCTTGTTTAATAAGCTGAAACCTGCACACCTGCACATACACAACACTCTCAGACAAGGACACACACACACACACACACACACACACACACACACACACACACACACACACACACACACACACGAAAACATTATTCACATCTTTTTGGCTTCTAGCAGGTGCTGTAACTTTCACAGTGAAGCGTTTCCATTATAATTTTTGTATTTTTAACACTTCAATAGAACAAATCTAACAAATTGTTTTTTATGTCATTAAAATCGAATTTGTTTGCTAATCTAGCTTGTCACACCGTCACATTAATTTTAGTGACTCTTGAAATTATAAGATTTGATGTTGCACAGTATTACATATTACACTGATTACATATAATGTTTATGTACGATGAATGATATGCATATGTATACCTGTGTAATGTGATTATTTTCCACTGTGTTTTTTGGGTATGGATGTGGGGTGTTTCTTTAAGGCCTCGCCCACCCGCTATTCCTATCACCACGCACCCAAGCTTATTTAGGGTGTTGCGTTAGGTGTGTGGGACGGGGCGGGCTGTGGAGAGATTCAGCAAGTGCGGGCATGCTGTTTGAATAGGTGGTGCAGTGTCCTGAGCTGCGACTATATTGATTGAAAAATTAGTCTCCTTGTTGTGTTTAGTAGTTCGCTAAAAGCTAAGCAATGATAGGAACTGCTTTCTCGGGAGAGACAAGAAGTTAGAATTGTTATTAAAAATTGCACCGGCTCTGTTTAACGTGCACGTGCATCTCCAGTAAGAGGACGTGCAGTGACAACAACCTCTTAACTTCACTTTGGATTACTGTCTACGGATCCGGTGAGATCGCTTCACATTTTTTACTCTGTTGCTGGGTATACCCAAAAAGCATGCGATCGCTTTTTGCTTTTTTTGTGGGATTATACCATTTTCTTACGTCTCCGACGGAGGATTATCTGTGCGGCTTACCTGTTTCCTGGTTGGAATTTAAGGACTGTAGCGCGAGCCGGGGATGGACTCATCATTTTCCTTTAGTTTGAATTTTTAGTTTAATTTCTGTGGACTGAGCTCAAGTGGGGGAATTCAAGGGTTTTGGTATTGCACGGGATATTGGGTGCATTTACAATACACAAATACTTCAAAAGAACCCTTTGTGCATTTTAGTAACACAGCTGTTTAAAAAGAAGTTTAAGGGGCTGTTTGTTACAAGCTTACAATTGAGACTCACAGCAGTGCTTATGGAAATTTGCATAACTCTATTGTTAGTAATTATAACAAAATTCCAAAAACTAATTTTAGTGAAACACACGGTTTAACATACAATTATTTCTTCATCAGAAGAAAAATCAAGCGAAAAATCACCAAAAAAAAAAAAGAAAACATTTTCACAAAGTTCATGTTGTGATTAAATGTTAAAACTTTCACACCGTTTTCATAAATTCTTAGGTTACACTACAACAACACAGGTTAATATAACGTGAATGTTTTTATACCAAAACTAGTGAACACTTTCAGGACACGTGGGCGTGTCCAGACAGCTGATGGGCGGGGTCAGGTGCAGAGGGGGCGAGGTCACATGTGGGTCTCAAAAGAAAATATTGTTGCAAATATTTTTAGGAGCCAAGGCCAGGTGGGTGTGTCCAGAGAGCTGAGGGAGGAAGGCAGGTGGGTGGGGCCAAACAGGGTGAGAGGGTGGGGCAAGATTAGATGATCCAGAGAGCCAGGGGCAGGTGGGCAACCCTAGCGAGATTAAAGAGTGGGGGCAGGGCCATGTGGGAACCGAGTACAGAGCTGAGAGGACGGGGCCAGACATCGTTGGTGCCTCTGGTGAGCGTACATGTTGCTAGTACAGTTAGCACTCTGTGCTAATCCAATCTGCCATTGCACTTTATAACTGCCCCAATTCACAAAACATTCAGGACAGGCCATGTCCACAAGCAACAAACCTCAACACAATAGGCTACGCATAAATGGAACCAGACGATACACTGCAGATCAGTTGATTATTCTGTAACAATCAAAACGTGCCATTTTTAGAATGAATCACAAGCCTTTAAAGGTTAAACGTGAGAAATCGAAACGTGAGTGTTAAAAAGCAGGTGATGAAGAATGTTCATCCAGGGTGATATAATCTGAGCTGTGAGACTCGCTGTTACTCTCCTCCCCCATCCTCCAAAAAAACAATAAAACAGTTGATCTCAAAAGCAGTGCAATAATTTAATGTAATGTAATATTTCGTCACCTGCGACGCCATCTCAGCATCTCTTCCTTTAACATTATTGTTTTCATGCTCCACAAGTCGAAAATTCATAACTCCTCAATATTCGTCAGGCTTTCTGTAATGTCAGCTTAAAATATCACTCACCTTAGTGTTTGCTGAGTTTAATGCTGTTGTTTTTATGGGGTTAGTTTGTTATAAATTCATGTAATTTAAATGATATATTTATACCTAATTCTATAGTTATTTACAAACTTTCATAACAATAAAACAGTCTAAAATATATTATAATAAAACTATCATTTTCTACAGTCAGCAAGTCGATAATTGAAAATTATTATTATTATTATTATTATTATTATTGTTGTGTGTGTGTGTGTGTGTGTGTGTGTGTGTGTGGGTGTGTGTGTGTGTGTGTGTGTGTGTTGTCCTCACGTCGTCTTGTCCACTTCCTTGTGGATCTTGTTAATGGACAGATTGATGTTGTACTTGATGCTGTTCAGGATGTTTTTGAAGTACGTCTTCTCGTTTACTTCAAACTTCAGAACAGCAAAAAAAAAAAAAAAAACAGAAGAAAGTGAGTAAAGAAGAGAAAGACAAAACATATTTACATCTTAAGTCTTCTTGTTCTGTTCACAGAACAATCTTCTTTCCCTTTAAACCCCAGATCTCTCTTAACACTTAAGTGCAATGAAACAGATTGATCTCAGACACAAATGTTTGGGGCTGATTTTAAGCTTAAAATGAAAGCTTCAGGTTTGGACAGACGTCTCACACTCAGGTTCGGATTTATTTGGTCGCGTTTTTGAACGGTAACATTTCAAACTTGGTGCTGTGGATGGGGTCAGGCTCAGACAGCAGGGATCACATCTATCGGGTTTGGAATTAAAACTCGTGGTCTTGAGGGTTGCAGTGGGGTTCGAAGGAATGTTCCTGCAGACACACGGAAAAGTTCGAGGTCGGTTTGAGTCGGGTCGAGTCGGGCCGAGCTCCCACAGACTGTTCCCTACCGGTGATTAGGTTGTGTTTAGAAAAAGCACAAGTAAACACTAGGTGGAAATAGAAATAAAATTGGAATGACTGTTAAAATCACATCTTTTACTGCAGATTTGAAAAACAAAAACAGCCATTTTTTCCCCACACATTTAATCTTATCAAAATGACAGGAACAATTCTTTCAGTTTCTGCCTATTATTAAAATCCAGACATACAGGTTCAGTTTGGGGGAAAACTGTTATATGGTTTAGTATTGATCTACATTTTAGCAAAAATATAAAGTGAGTCAATTTGACGAGAACATGGGGGTTAAAAGAGATCTGAACTAAAGGGTGTGATTTACCCTGTATTCTTGATCGATGAGCTCCGGCTTTAACAGGAAGTCTGGATAACCCGTCATCACCATCATATACTGGAGCTGAGAGGGAGAGGGAGAGGGAGAGGGAGAGAGAGAGAGAGAGAGAGAGAGAGAGAGTGACAAACAGACAAAAAGAGAGAGAGAGAGAAACAGACAGAGAGAGAGAGAGAGAGTGAGAGAAACAGACAGAGAGAGAGACAGAGAGAGAGAGAGAGAGAGAGAGAGAGAGAGAGAGAGTGATAGACAGACAAAAAGAGAGAGAGAGAGAGAGAGAAACAGACAGAGAGAGAGAGAGACAGAGAGAGAGACAGACAGACAAAGAGAGAGAGAGAGAAACAGACAGAGAGAGAGAGACAGAGAGAGAGAGAGAGAGTGACAAACAGACAAAAAGAGAGAGAGAGAAACAGACAGAGAGAGAGAGAGAGAGAGAGATGGACAGACAAAAAGAGAGAGAGAGAGAAACAGAGAGAGAGAGAGACAGAGAGAGAGAGAGAGAGTGATAGACAGACAAAAAGAGAGAGAGAGAGAAACAGACAGAGAGAGAGACAGAGAGAGAGATAGACAGACAAAAAGAGAGACAGAGAAACAGACAGAGAGAGAGAGAGAGTGATAGACAGACAAAAAGAGAGACAGAGAAACAGACAGAGAGAGAGAGAGAGTGATAGACAGACAAAAAGAGAGAGAGAGAGAAACAGACAGAGAGAGAGAGACAGAGAGAGAGATGGACAGACAAAAAGAGAGAGAGAGAGAAACAGAGAGAGAAAGAGAGAGAGAGAGAGTGATAGACAGACAAAAAGAGAGTGAGAGAGAGAAACAGACAGAGAGAGAGAGACAGAGAGAGAGATAGACAGACAAAGAGAGAGAGAGAGAGAAACAGAGAGAGAGATAGACAGACAAAAAGAGAGAGAGAGAGAAACAGACAGAGAGAGAGACAGAGAGAGAGATAGACAGACAAAAAGAG
>JAQQZR010000003.1:21717409-21727459 GCA_030068235.1 Notoglanidium macrostoma | reverse complement strand
CCATCTACAGCCTCATATACAACTCCATCTACAGCCTCATATACAACTCCATCTACAGCCTCATATACAACTCCATCTATAGCCTCATATACAACTCCATCTACAGCCTCATATACAACTCCATCTATAGCCTCATATACAACCGCATCTACAGCCTCATATACAACCCCATCTACAGCCTCATATACAACCCCATCTACAGCCTCATATACAACTCCATCTACAGCCTCATATACAACTCCATCTACAGCCTCATATACAACTCCATCTACAGCCTCATATACAACTCCATTTACAGCCTCATATACAACTCCATCTACAGCTTTATCTACAACCCCATCTACAGCCTCACACAACTCCATTTACAGCCTCATATACAACTCCATATACAGCCTCATATACAACTCCATCTACAGCCTCATATACAACTCCATCTACAGCCTCATATACAACTCCATCTACAGCCTCGTCTACAACTCCATCTACAGCCTCATATACAACTCCATCTACAGCCTCGTCAACAACCCCGTCTACGGCCTTCTCTACAGCCTCGTCTACAACCCCGTCTACAGCCTCGTCTCATCTACAGTCTCGTCTACAGCCTCGTCTACAACCCCATCTACAGCCTCGTCTCATCTACAGTCTCGTCTACAGCCTCATCTACAACCTCATCTTCAACCCCATCTATAGCCTCATCTACAGCCTCGTCTACAGCCTCATCTACAACCCCATCTACAACCTCATCTACAGTCTCATCTACAACCTCATCCACATCCCCATCTACAACCTCATCTTCAACCCCATCTACAGTCTCATCTACAGCCTCATCTACAACCCCATCTACAGTCTCATCTACAGCCTCATCTACAACCCCATCTACAGCCTGATCTACAACCCCATCTACAACCCCATCTACAGCCTCATCTACAACCCCATCTACAGCCTCATCTACAGTCTCATCTACAACCTCATCCACATCCCCATCTACAAACTCATCTACATCCCCATCTACAGCCTCATCTACAACAACCTTCTCCTACAGCTGTAATTAACATCTTCCACCAGTGCCAATGTGTCTTCAAATGTGTGTAAAATCTTTGTAAAAAGAGCTTGTTCAAGGTTGAGCTTTGGCTATTAGATTTCAATTTACTGAAGTTCTGGTAACTTGTAATTTAAATGTAGACACACACACACACACACTGTGCTTATCTCTGAGGGAATAAATGCAAAGTTGTACACAGTGAGAGGCTAATGGATTAGATCTCCTTTCATCTGATGAATGACCATTTACTAAAGCATGACAGGAGTGTGTACACACACACACACACACACACACACACACACACACACACACACACACACAGAATATAAAAAGCCATTTAGTCACATTTATAAGCTCTTCTTATAACCTCTTACACATACACACACACAGCAGACACACACATGCACACACTAAACTAAATCAATACACACTACCTCAACCCCCTTCCCCAAAAATTTGAATCTTCTTTTCTTCCAGTTCCAGCCCAAGAATACGTCACATATTGTAAGTAACCTCTTTGTGACAGGTTGTGTCTTTGCCAGATCCATGAAGATTTAATTTTTAAACACCATTAAAACACACACACACACACACACACACACACACACACACTGCCATAGCTAAAGAGAAAAAGTACACACAGTCTAGTCAATGTGTAATGTAAACTGGGCATTTACTAATATTAAATGCTCAGATTACGCTGATTGCCAAGACGTCTATCATGGTTTACAATGTTATTGCAGTAAAGTAACATGAGTATTATTCAACATCATTATCTACAGCATTGCGTGAATATTATTCTATGACCAACCAAATAAATATCGATATGTTAATATGAATGAATTACCAGTAAACAATAATTTAGATAAATAATAAACCACATAAGAACAATACACAACATGACGTCATCTCCACTAACCACAATTTAAACTGTTTATGATAATTTTGTGTATTGAATATTGTGGTATATTGGAGAAATTCAGAAACCCAAAAGACTTAAGTTTTTAAAAAAAAAAATTTTAATCTTAAGTGGTTAGAATGACATTTTATCAATTTTGATGAAGGCTGACATTACAAAGACAATAATAAATAAAAAAAATCACTGACAAAATTATAGATGAGAAAAATATGTTGTTGTTTTTTTTGAAAATACAAACATTTTTCCCACAATGTTTTTGACAGCTAGCATAGTGACAGTTAGCAGGGAATCTAACCAGGACTGAGCGCCAAAAGCATATTCTAATAAACGGCACGAGCAAATCAAATATCAGGACAACTAGTTAAATTACACTTTTACCCAATAGGATAATGAAATCTGACAAAACCTGTAGAAAACATATTGTTTTTTGTAATATTTCTGTCAGACAGCCTAACGGCTTTCCAGTAAATCTAACCAGCACACGGGCTTTAAAGCGCGCCAAAGATACGCTCTCGTGCTCCATAAACGCCTCAGGAGACACAAACATCATGGCAGCTGGTTAAATCACCGTTTTAGACACTAACACAATGAAATCTGGGAAGATCTGTGGAAAAAAATGTCTTTTTTTGCTTAAACGTTCTTCAATATTTCTGTCAGATGTCCTCATAAAGCGCGCCAAAAACAGGCTCTCGCGCGCTCTAATAACCTCCACAGGCGATTCAAACATTCTGGTTTCATTACAATTTTGACACTATTTCCTCTGTACAAGTTGGCAGACAATGAATAATACATTTTGGACAAAATTTCTCTGGAAAAAAAAAAGAAAAAAAAGAACGTAATTCAGATCTTTACTTAGACATCCCAGCGGCTTATCAGAGACTCATCCATAACCAGCACGCGACTTTAAAGCGCGCCAAAAAGAAGCTCTCGCGCGCTCTAATAAACACTAATAAACACTACCTGTCCTGGAGCCTGACTGAACACCGGGGTGTCGGACGGGAGAACACTGGGGAAACCCATCACAGCGATCGGTCCCAAAAGCTAAAGTCGTTTTTATAGCTAGATGTTTCCGTTACTCACCTCAGAAGTCTCGTGCTCGCTGATTATACAGGTATAACCTCACGTGATGGAAAAGAAAGAAAGAAAGAAAGAAAGAAAGAAAGAAAGAAAGAAAGAAGTCTTGGGGAGAAATTAGGACAGGAGTTACGAAGTGACGACGACCGGTCAGTTAACGGGCGGACGTAGAAACGAGTCGCACGCGCGTGTTGGAGAAGGCTGTGTGTGTGCGCGCGTGGTCAGGGGAGCACGAGGGACACCGTCTCTCTCTCTCTCTCTCTCTCTCTCTCTCTCGCTGTGTGCGTATGTGTGTGTGCGCCCGCGCACGCCACACACTGATATAAACCATGTCGCGAGTTAATTGAACATTCGGTATCGCTCGGCTTTTTCCGCCAAAAATCTCTTCCTGCCCGGGAGTTCGATCGCCTCATTAAATATGCACTTACTATGCAAATAGACTCCTTTACGACCCACCCATAACGCTCGAGCCTAAATAAAATAAAAAAAATCCTCACTGATTATGAATACGCGCCCGCTGTCCTGACGCGGAGGAAATGAGAAAACGCTCGCGCGTCTGATATGCTTGCCCTGTGTGTGCGTGCGTGTGTGTGTGTTTGTGTGTGTGTGTCTTTCTTTCTTATATAAAGATTCCGCCGGGAGTTTGATCTTATCGCCTCTCGGTGAAATGGAAGTTCAGAACCACGTACCACAAACATCTCGCACGCGCCACGATTCTAGCGAGGATTCCATTCACGCGCGTGAGAGGAAAAGTAAAATGTTGGTTCATGTAAAACAGCCGGTTAACGCAATAAACTCTGCCTTTGAGACCACATTTTAAAGTGTACAAGTAACCTGACAGGATTCTAAGAATATTTCTAACATCATCAGGATCACCTACCCATTGGGGTCACAGGGAAGCATGCAGATGGCTCTGCATGAGAGGCAGGGTACACCCTGGACAGGTCATCAATCTTTCACAGGGCTAACACAGACACAGCCAACCATTCACACCCAGGCAATTTAGACTAGCCAGTTGACCTAGTCTGCATGTCTTTAGACAGTAGGAGAAAACCAGGGCACCCAGAGGAAAGCCAAACAGGCAGAAACTCCACACAGAAACGCCCACCAGGTTCAAACCCAGAACCTTCGTGCTGTGAGGCGACAGTGCTAACCACTGCACTACCGCTATTGTTAATACAGCCTTAAAGGTAGGTTGGGCAATTTATTTTAGAAGCATATTTTTTTGTTATATTTCTTGAAATTCTCTTTACATCCCATGTTTACATGTGTGTTTCAGAAGTAGTCAGGCGGTGCACGTTCATGTGTTTTGGAGGAGTAGCTTTGGAACAAGAGCTACAGGGATTTTTCAGTTGGACACTTTCAAAATCTATCTTAAATCTTTGTTTCTCCAATGTTGCCAAACCTAGCTTTAATGGATAAAAAAATGGATGGAGAAACCCTTTTAACCTTGTTTAAATGACTTCTTTAGTTATTTTTCTTTTTTTTAATGCAGTGGGAGAGTACACACAGAAATAACTGAGATTTAAAATATGTACATAATTTGTGCTAATCTCTCCTAGATATCAGTAGTGCGGCTAGCTATGCATGACGTAGCATCACGGCGTGTTACCTCTCAGGTTAACTCCTGTTAACATGCTAATTTTTCCTTGATTTCATGTAGGAAAGTTCAGAAGGATGAGGAAATTTGTCACCTCAGAAGTCACTGCAACATTAGTTTGGTGTTTATTGACCAATAGTATTTATACTTTTAATATACATAAACAAAGCACAACCTTCTACATACTGTCTACTCAAAATTGCTTCAAGCAATTCACCGTGTTTACGAAGGTCATGAGTTTCCCGTCAGACAGAGGTTACGTCCCCTCTGCAAATTAAATTATGAGATTAAATATTCACAGTTGGAGCTTTTCCATCTATACTATACAATGCATTATGTGGTTTCTGACATACTAGCCATTCTGAAAAAACTGTTTATGGTAAAAATGAATGATTTTATACACAAGCCAAGTGTCAAATTTATAACAGCAGTGAAATTTCCGAACAAATCCACCCTGAAATGCAGAGAATTACTCCAGCAAAATATTGCATGCTTGTCATGCATGACCAGCTGGACTTTAATTTCCTACACAGCCCTCAAAAGCAGAACAAACAGACCACTGGGCATGAGTGTGTGTGTGTGTGTGTGAGAGAGAGAGAGAGAATCTCCCACGCCAGAGGTGTTACGAGGGCAATGGGCAAATATGTGTGTGTGTGTCACAAATGAAATAAAAATGAAGATGGACATCTGCCCAATGTCCATCTCCAGAAAAGGGGAGTGGTGTGCGTGCGTGAGTGGGTGTGGTTTCGTGACAGAAAGGGCAGATGAGTCCTGTTGCATCTCATTAATATTCTGTTGTCATCCCTCACCACTCCTCCCCCTCCCAGTGCATTTACAGAATTACAGTGATATCATCCTATACAGATCTGTCTCTCTCTCTTTATGTCTGTCTCGCTCTTTCTTTATGTCTCTCTCTCAGTCTCCCTCTATGCATAGATAACTATATAAGATGTTTATTTATTCTTATCTGATACTTTAATTCAGCTTTCAAATGGCTCTTTATTTCTTATTCTAAAATATAATTTTGTTCCACTTTTAAGTTTCCGTTATTCTGTTTTTAAGATTAAATTCTGCACAAGCAAAATATTATTTGTGCACAATACCTTTTACATCTTCAGATTCAATTTGTCTGCAGTGTTCATCCTAATATTTTACATTTATTATATTTCATTGTACTGCAGATTTAATCTCATAATCTAAACATTTTATGAATATAAATATGATTAAAAAAAAAATCCAAATGATTTTGTGAAGTGCTAGCAAACCTAAGTCTATGTTTGATCTAATCTAATAATAATAATAATAGTAACAACAACAGCAGGGTGCATATAGAGTATACGGATAAGCAATTACTTTTTCCAAAAGTATGTTCAAACAGAAGGCTTGAAGAGCTCAAGTTAACTCTCCACCAGCGTAAGCTTAATTAGCAAAAGGAAATTAGCAAATACATTGGTAATATGTGGTAATGTTGAGAAGTGGTTTGAAAATGGCACACACACATACACACACACATGCGCAGATAGAGTGCAGTAGGTTTTTATCAACAAGAAGGTTTGTGTCACCAAGCAACAGCTCAACAAAGTGCACTTTCAACATCTGATGCTCCATATAAAAAAAAATCTGAAGAAAGGAATAAACACACTCAAGGACTAAAACCTCTCTGTATCTAAAGAAGGGAAGAAATATGATTAAATGCTTGCTCAGCATTTGGCACCAAAGTACACAACATCAACTGTGAGAGGGAGCGCTGATGAAATGGTCAAGTCGGGTGTGTTTTAGCTCGGAAATGATTTTCTGCATAAATACAAAGTAGCTGGGCTTTCAGTGCATTGCAGACTTTAAAGCATGACACAACAAAAAGTCCAGGTTTTTTTTTTTGCACTAACGTCTGCACCAGGATTCGGATTTATATGGCACTTATATGGCATTTATCTTATTCACTTGCCTCACATGACAAATATCAAGTGCACAAATTGCCATGAAGTGAATAAGGTGGAACGTGCGCTGTACACATCTCTGTGAAGGAGCCGTTACTATAGAAACGATAACGTATGAGAACAAGCGCGTTAATATAAACCTGTGATTTGCAGCTGTGCTGCTGTCAGAGCTGTCGGCTGTTGAACATCTTCTGACCAATCGCATGCCAGAATCGGTTGATTAGATGCCAGTAGTAGACCAATTTCTATTGCTGTTTGAATAACTGCCATTAAAGTTCAAATCAGAGATGTTTCTTTTCACAAACATAGCGGGATGTCTAGCTTTCTGAAGCTTCATGTTCCTGTGAAACTCTACCATTTGTGGCATTTCACTCAAAAATAACAGCATGATAAATACTGTGGAATATAAACAGATTCTGCTTCATCACGCTGTACCTTTGGGAAAATGACCTTGATTTTAGAATGATAACGAACAACTGAAACACACGGCAAACATGATTAAGAGCTCAGAGTGGAAGCCCCATGGGACATTTAGAGAATTAAATCAGCCGCCTCAAACCACCAACACAATCATACCTGGAGCTGCATGTGACACTCGCACGGGGAAAAGGAACTCGCCGACACGCTGCTTCAGTGGAAACTAAACACGCTGATTAACACAAAACTCACAACATGCTCTTGTAATTACTGATGTACTGTTGGCTACCCTGGGTTCTCCTCAGGGTTTTCCAGTTTCATCCCAAAAACATGCTGCTGGCTACTGTACATATCCATAAGGAGTGTGTTATGTATGATAGACCGCTTCACTTGTGTCGGAAGTGGAGAATTTGTTATACATGATGAGCGAATGGATTTTTATTTAAGGTTTTAGTGAATTCAAATCTGTGAGCATGAGCCGGTTGGGTTTTGTTCAGTTTTACACAATGGATTCATAAGGAAAGGAACCCTGCCATACAAACTGTCATGGGCAAAACATGCACACTCCAAGAAAAAAAAAAAACAGTCGACCAGCAGTTCGAACACAGAACCGTCATGTTATGAGGCGACTGTACTAACCACTGCATCACCACATCTGATTTGTTAAATTATTTATTTTTCCCAATGTCAATTTTTCATATATGGTCATAATGTTGACATGCTACTATGCCATGTTGTTGTATCGTTATGCTGCCGTAGAGTCACATTGTTGTTATGTTGCTGTAGAGGCATGTTGTATTTTACATTGCTGAAGAGTCATGTTGTATCATCACGTTGCTGTAGTCACATCACTGTAGAGTCACGTCTCGGAATCGTCGCGTTCTTGTATTGTTAAGTCGCCGTATCGTAATGTCAGCTTAGAGCGCGTCGCTGTAGCGTCAAGCCGCTGTAGTGTCACGTCGCTGTAGCGTCACATTGCTGTAGAATAAAGCCACCATAGAGTCATGCTGCTAAAGGGTCACGTGGCTATATAGTCACACTGATGTAGAGTCACATTGCTGTAGTGTAACGTTGCTATAGAGTCATGTCACTATAGAGTCATATCACCATAGAGTCACATCACTGTAGAGTCACATCTCTATAGATTCATGTTGGTGATGAGTCACAACACTGTAGAGTCGCGTCACTGTAGAGTCACATTATTGTAGTCACGTCGCTGTAGAGTCGTGTCACTGTAGAGTCACGTCACTGTAGAGTCACGTCACTGTAGAGTCACAACGCTGTAGAGTCGTGTCGCTGTAGAATCACATTGCTGTAGAGTCACCTCGCTGTAGAGTCGCGTCACTGTAGAGTCGCCTCACTGTAGAGTCATGTCGCTGTAGAGTCGCGTCACTGTAGAGTCATGTCGCTGTAGAGTTGCGTCACTGTAGAGTTGCGTCGCTGTAGAGTCATGTCGCTGAAGAGTCACATCACTGAATCGTCACATCACTGTATTGTCACATCACAGTAGAGTCACGTCGCTGTATCGTCACATTACTGTAGAATCACGTCGCTGTAGAGTCGCGTCACTGTAGAGTCGCCTCACTGTAGAGTCATGTCGCTGTAGAGTCGCTTCACTGTAGAGTCGCGTCGCTGTAGAGTCACGTTGCTGAAGAGTCACATCACTGTAGAGTCACATTACTGTAGTCAGGTCACTGTATAGTCACATTGCTGTATAGTCAAATCACTGTAGAGTCACGTTGCTGTAGAGTCACGTCGCTGTATCGTCACGGCACTGCAATGTCACGTCACTGTATTGTCACGTCACTGTGTTGTCACGTCGCTGTAGAGTCACGTCACTGTATCATCAAATCACTGTAGAGTCACGTCGCTGTATCCTCACATCACTGTAGAGTCACGTTACTGTATCGTCACGTCACTGTATTGTCACGTCACTGTAGAGTCACGTCGCTGTAGAGTCAGGTCACTGTATCATCAAATCACTGTAGAGTCACATCACTGTATTGTCAAATCACTGTAGAGTCAAGACACTGTAGAGTCACATTACTGTAGTCATGTCGCTGTATAGTCACGTCGCTGTATCGTCAAATCACTGTAGGTTTCACGTTGCTGTAGAGTCACATCACTGTAGAGTCACATCACTGTAGAGTCACGTCACTGTAGAGTCACGTCACTGTATCTTCAAATCACTGTAGAGTCACGTCGCGTCACGGCGCTGTAGAGTCACGTCACTGTAGAGTCACATCGCTGTAGAGTCACGTCACTGTAGAGTCACTTCGCTGTAGAGTCACGTCACTGTAGAGTCCCGTCACTGAAGAGTCACGTCGCTGTATCGTCACGTCGCTGTATCGTCACATTGATGTAGAGTCACATTGATGTAGAGTCACGTCAATGTAGAGTCACATCGCTGTAGAGTCACGTCACTGTAGAGTCACGTCGCTGTAGAGTCCCGTCACTGAAGAGTCACGTCGCTGTATCGTCACGTCGCTGTATCGTCACATTGATGTAGAGTCACATTGATGTAGAGTCACGTCAATGTAGAGTCACATCGCTGTAGAGTCACGTCACTGTAGAGTCACGTCGCTGTAGAGTCACGTCGCTGTAGAGTCACGTCGCTGTAGAGTCACATCGCTGTAGAGTCATGTCGCTGCAGAGTTACGTTGCTGCAGAGTCACGTCGCTGTATCGTGGGAAACTGAACACAAATCAAGTGTTACATGTGAAAGAATCCATTTATCGATCCGATCTTGCCCTTAGCCATGATTTATGTGTGTAAGGACACAGCATTTGAATTACGTTTCATCTCCTGGTCACTGAGAGTGCGTGTGGTCGTAAATAACGGCCCCTGTGGGAGACAGGTCCATTATAATATTAACCAGTGGTAGGGGTGGGTGAGAGTTTCAGCGCCGTTATACTAATTAGCTTAGCTTTAATGTGATTAGGTAGCATGGTGTTAGAACTAGCTTTTTCCCTAGTGTGTGTGTGTGTGTGTGTGTGTGTATGTGTGTGTGTGTGTATGTGTGTGTGTGTGTGTGTGTGTGTGTGTGTGTGTGTGTGTGTGT
>JAQQZR010000003.1:21665738-21677362 GCA_030068235.1 Notoglanidium macrostoma | reverse complement strand
TGTGTGTGTGTGTGTGTGTGTGTGTGTGTGTGTGTGTGTGTGTGTGTGTGTGTGTGTGTGTGTGTGTGTGAAACACACTCAGATGCCAGCCTGCTTTTCCCCTGTGGGTGTTTTTCATGTGTTTTTTTTCTCATGTTTGATGACCGCAGCTATTCCAGGAGCAGCAGGCCTCAGTGGAATGTGAGCAGTGCATTAAGACTGACCTCGGATCAGTTGGGCTCCATCAAACCCCATTAGGAGGTTTTAAGGGGACTGACTCCTCATCAGTTATCACACCTTCCCTTCACCCGGTAACACACAGGGCAAACACGGACATTTCTGTCTTCAAGAAACTCAGAGTTCACTACCGACATGACGCTTCATTTCAATACATCATCTGACATCATCCTTACCAAACAGAATTACTGAAAAGCATATCCTTGTTGAAATTTTGTGTTAAAAAAAGGTTGTGGACTGATAAATGCTGTAGGTTCATAAGTACAATCATGCTGTTACTGGACTCTAATCAGTATAGTAGAGTACGCTGAGCGCAGTATATACAGTAGACTACAATATGACATAGCATAGAGCATTGCAGAGGAGAGTATGTTGTGGCAGAGTATAGTATGGAATAGCAGAGTAGAGTATGGTGAAGTATAGCACGGAAGAATAAAGCACAGAAGAGTACCAAATGGTATGGCAGTGTAGAGTATGGGATGGCAGAGCTGAGAAAAGGACAGTACGGTAGAGTAGAGTGCTGTACAATACGGCAGACTACAGTATGGTAGAGTATGACATGGCGTAGTACAGTAAATCAGAGTACAGTACAGCAGAGTAGCATACAATAGAGTACAGTATGGTAGAGTATGACATGGTGCAGTACAGTACAGTACATCAGAGTACAGTATGCTAGAGTGTGATGAGGCACAGTACATCAGAGTACAGGACAATAGAGTACGGTATGGCAGTAGAGTACAGAAAAGTATGACAGCAGAGCACAATAGAGTAGTGTAGTGTATGGTAGAGTATGGCACAAAAGTAAGGCACAGCACAGTAGACTATTGTATGAAAGACTAGAGCAAGGTACAGCAGAGTAGAGTACGGTATGGTAGAGTATGATGTGGAAGAGTACCATATGACATGGCAGAGTGACTCCTGGGCAGAAATAATGAGGCTTCATTTTTGAATGTCCCAGTGCTATAGAGCATGGCACAAAAGAGTAGTCTATGGGATGAGAGAGTAGAGTATGGACCAGCAAATTTCAGGACAGTATAGCAGAGTATAGTACAATTATGGCAGAGAAGAGCATGGAGCACTTTCTAAACATGGAGCTCTACTGATCTATTTCTATAAGATTCCACATTTTATTCTTGGTTTATGATTTCTGTATGTTCCTCTCTCTGCAGTAGATCAGCAGATATTAAAAACTAGGAATAATACACATTTATAAACTGAACAGTTTCATCTGGATGAAATTTTTTGAATGTAATCCCAAAACCTCAACTTTATGTGTTTTTTTTTTTTTTGTCCTGTAATTGCATTCTCCCAAATCGGTGTGAAAACTGAGACCCTGGCAACCCTAACCCTCTGTCTCATCCATATCTCTGAGATACGCTCCCATTTCAAGCTACACCATCCTTTCGGCTTTCCAGAGCTTTGCTTCCTGCAATCTGAGAATGATGGATGCTTTCGCAGAGTCACATCACTTCACCTGCATTCTGTCTTCACATGGAGCCCATAAAAAGGAAAGAAAATGTAAACCACACACCAAAAAATGTATTCCCACAGGCTGACCGGCTCACGCTGTATTCACATACGGGATAATATCACCATTGTGCTGTTAAATACATTCACTTGAACACTGGAGCGTGAAAAGGGTTGTATTTCACTCAGAGAAAAACGAATACCAACTCAACACGACCTGAGAAGTGATGGGATAATAATGTATAACTGGGGTATAGCGTGTGGATGATAATACTCACATACTCAAGCTCTCAAAATTTAAAGGTGTGTTTAATAAGTCCTGTCTCACAGATGAGGAAACTCCTGATAACACACACATACACATCAAAGACACAGAGTTCATCCCGAAGATAACATTTCGGCAAAAAGACTAAAAAAAACTTGACTTTAATTATAAACCCAGAACACACAGGAGTAACAATGCACTGAAATCCAGCACTCAGTCTCACAGCACTGTATTAGACCTTTTACTCACTGAAGAAATGTGAGACTAAACCCCCCCCCCCCACTGAAGAAATGTGACACTAACACCCCCCCCCCCCACACACACACACACACACACGACAAATGTTTTTCCAGACTTTGTTTTGCTTCACTCATATTTCCTATTTAATAACATTTAATAAAAGACAGGAAGGAGTGAAGATTAACCACATCCCCAATTATATATGATCTCTCTCTCTCTCTCTCTCTCTCTCTCTGTCTGGCTCTCACACACACACACAAACACACACACACACACACACACACACACACACACAAAATTCAAAGGTGTTAAACATCTCCTCATGATGAGTTTATCAAGTACACTGAAACTACACAACCACTACACACATCACTCACTACACACTGGTGCTATTCTCCTTTAAGAAGCCAGGCTTTGTGAGTGATTGGTCTGAGATCGTTTATTCAGGCCTGGTCTGATCACACTCTTTAATGCGCCTTTATCCTTCCAATAACCTTCACTCAATTACTGAGCCTATAAAATCCCCTAATGGAGCTTACAGACCTCTCTCTCCCTCTCTCTCTCCCTCTCTCTCTCTCTCTCAAATGATTGTTATTGGCATGACATGAAAGAGGCCTATGCTGTCAAAACTGTATAGTTTTGTCTCTCTCTCTCCATATGTTCAACATGTCTCTCTGTCTATCTCTCTCTGTCTGTCAGCATCTCTTTGTCTTTCTCTTGGTCTCTTTTTCTTCATCTCTCTGTTCAACATGTCCCTCTCTCTTTCTGTCCATGTCCCTTTGTCTCGCTCATAAAACCACACTCACACACACACACACACACACACACAAACACACACAGAGTGCACTAGCAATGCACAGAAGTCAATCAGCAGTGTGTGATTTGTCATTTGAAATGACACGTAATAAATGTGTGCAGTGACTGGCCATGTTCCAGCCAATAGCAGAAAAGATGAAGTGTGTGTGTGTGTGTGTGTGTGTGTGTGTGTGATTTGGGGTTAAAAGAGTGAGTGTAAGAACTGGTATGAATGCAGAGATCCAGGCAGAAAACAGCAGGACACTTTACCAGCTGGAGTGAGTGAATCATTTGTCACAGATTCGATTCATTTAGGCGAAGCTGACTCTCATCGTAAAAGATGATTTGATTCAGCATGTGGGAATGAATCTGTATGAAAAGCTGACGCTGTAAAATTGCACGCAGTCCAGCTGTAATCAAAATACACCGTGGAAAAGAAAGAGCTCAGAGGCTCCGCCCACTACCCATATGATGATCTACGGTGCAAAAAATGATTTCTTAGCAAGTGAATGTAGTCATATTTATCTAGCATTTCCTATTATAAGATTTCAGCAAAGCAAATATGCATTATGATTATTTTACCCATCTCTGAATTTTTATTTACTAATTTCAATCATTTGTTTCTAATGTTAAGCATTTATTTGTAGAAATAAGCTAAATTATGTGCCAAAAGAATAACATTTAAAGCTTGAAATAAGTGTCAAGCTGATGAATCGTATGTTTGATTCATCATAATCTCATCATCAGAAATATTTGATAATATTGCCCATATTTGAGATTGTGAAGAAATCATTTTTTAAGTGCAAAATCAATATAATTATAAATGGTCACTGAGATATCATGGGTATTGTTGATGAGTTTCAGAAAGGGGTTATTTTTTCCCGTAATTACAGTTTTTATTTTTTAAATGTTGTTTAAACCTGTATATCATGCTGAGTAATATATCATGCATCATATAAAAATGTCTTGAAGTATGATATTTTGTCAATTGATGTGTGCTGTACACTTAACATTCCTGGTTATAAGTTTGTTATTCACACTTTTGGTTACCGGTTTCCAACATTTCCTTAGAACCTCCTCTCGATGAGGATGAGGATGGGGGGAGTGTAGCACGTCCTGCTGCTGCAAAAATCACTACTCTGTTCATCGGAGTAGTTATTAATGATTTAATTGTTAAGGTACAAACAAACTTAGGTTATAAAATTGCTCATTTTATTAAATTATACACACCTGCAACACTAGTGAAGAAAAGGGACTGAGAGATGAAAGGGCGGCTCTGATTGGTGAACGAGTCACGGAAATGAGCTGAAAGTCACATCGCTAATTATCAGTACTGACAGGAACAATTCAGACACCGAACATCGAGCGGGAAGGCTAATAATCGACCTCGTGCGAGATTGAGGGATAGAGAGAGAGAGAGAGAGACAGAGAGCAGGAACGGGGCTGTCGGGGTCGAGTGTGTGAGCTGAGAAAGCAAGCAGGAAAGAAGAGAAGAATATAGAGGAGGAGGACGAGGATGAAGACGCTAAGCATCTCCATGTGACTCTCCCCCTGTGAGTGTAAGCATATCCACATGGGCCAATCAACATAGCGTGCAATCACTGCACAGTATATATGCAAAAGTCCCTCTCTCTCTTTCACACACACACACACACACACACACACACACGGAGGAAAATCCAATTTCAGAAATTTACACCTGTGCATGGCAAACAGGGGGCAGGTATTCACCGTTACCTAGCGACCAGCAGAGGAGCGTACAAGTCTCATAAATTAAATGATGCAAAAGTGTGTGTGTGTGTGTTGGGTAAAAATGTTCGCCGCCGCCAGGCTGAAGTCTTTCTAATTCCACGTGTTTGTTTTTTTGTTGGATGAACGTTACCTGTGTGTTATGTTCTTATACATTGAGGTCATGTAGATGAGAAACGAAACACACACACACACACACACAATAAATCATCCTATATTTCCACCAAGTCACACGTTTTCAAACAAAAAAAGTGCAGTCTTGGTATAAAAATGCACTTTTTGGTATAAGAACATCCACACAAGGTTCAAACTATTATGACGTATTTGTAAATATTCTTTAGTTTTATCCCTCAAATGATTCAAAAATCCAAACACTGTGCCAAACACGCAGGTTCCTGTTTTGGCTGGCGGTGTAATTTACTGTTTATTGTCAAGCATTTTTTTCCCCCTGTTTGAGCTCAGCTGCTATTTTCCTGCTCATAAATGAAGGCATTAAATCTCCACTCTGATCCAAAACTGTTTCCCTGACTGCGTTACAAGTCCTGCATCATCTCACGTCGACAACCGATGGAGTTCTTTTAACCCGAAAAAATCAGAACGTGAAATGAGATTCGGGGAGGGAACACACCCTTACACTCTCTGAGTCACGGAATTTTGAGAATCGGTGACGAAACGTCTAACAAGAGAAATCAAACCCCAGAAGCGCCAAACTTCAGTTTCTCCCCACAGAACTGTTGAATTCTGTGTCCTGATTGGTCAGGTGGTCTTGATTAATTTTCTAGAACAGCAGCTCTGCAGCTGCAAATCATGGGTTTATTAATGCTCTCAATTTTCATTTCTATAGTAACAGGAGCGTATAAATCACATAATGTTTATAACTTCTTTATTTAGGTTTCTCCTAGCACACCACTTCTTTCCTATTTTTTTTTTTATCTACCCCGAGGTTATACCACTCTCCCCAGCATGAATCACTTTCTCCTGCATTTCTGCTCATTTCTGGCCTTTAATCTCCTTTCCTCTTTTCCTCAAGGCCCCTCGCTCATTCGTCCTCTCACTGTTTTTCTGTCCATCCTGTAATTGAGTTCAATGTTCACTCAGTGATGTCTTTTTCCTTTCTCCTGCTCAGTTTCCTTCTCCCCCTCTGTAATTACCGCCCCCCTCTGATAGGATTGTTTTTCTCAGGTGAGTGCACTCAGCTCCAATCGAGGTGGGAGCAGACTGGCTCTAAATTATAACTCCTGCTCAACAGTTAGAACTGAGTGAGAAAAAAGTAGGAGAGAGAGAGAGAGAAAACAATGAACATCTTAATTGTTTGTGCTTGTTTGTTTGCTTGTCTGTTAGCGTTGTTGGTAATTGGCATGCTGGGTGAGAGGGAGCGTGAGTAAAGTACTGCAAGCTGTTCATGCAGAATGCACAATAATTGAGCTTCACCCCTGCTGTTTCCACACACACACACATTAACATCAGCATTAACACGTACGCCCTGTTCCTGACTGCTCACCTGAAAAAAAGAGACAATGAACTCAAACACACTGCAGTTGTTAGGGCACCTGTGCCATTTGCTGTGCGTGTTTGTTGTCTAATAGTGTATACGTAGGTGTGAGAGTGTAATCGGTATTGAGCAGAGTACATGAATTGCTACACATGGAGATGAGTAGGGTCAGAATGAGATGAATAAGAGTATATATGGGTTGAGTATCGATGGTAGGGTGGAGTATAGGTTTGGTGTTTAGAGGGGTTTGTTACAATACAGATTGGTGGAGTATAGATGTGTTGAGTATAGAAATGTATGTGGGAGTACAGACTGGTGGAGTATAGATGTGTTGAGTGTAGAAAGGTATTTGGGAGTACAGATTGGTGGAGTATAGCTGATCTGTGGGGTGAGTAGGGATCTTGTATATATACTCTGAGAGAGAGTAAGTAAGACGGGTGAGTGGTGACACATTTATGACTCTGTGTTTGTTCTTCAGGCCAAGCAGAAAATGGTCCTGTCACATAAAACTCACCAGAGTACAGAGGGAGGGAGGGGTAGAGAGAGGGGGGGGGGGATGGGAGGGGGGGGAGAGAGTGAGGGAGAGAGCGAGAGAGTGAGGAGGTATCAGTGAGACAGTGATATTAAGACTGATGCTGTGTTCAGTTTGTTCAGTGTGTAGTAGGTAAGTAATGCTAAGTGAGTAATGAACAGATTTCCGGGCGCTCATTAGGCCGTACTCCATCCTCCGCTTAATTACACTTTATGTGTATTGGATTTTACACCTTGAAATTAACGAGGTATAAACACCCAAATGCATCTGCACTACACCTCCTCACAGTCAGGTGTTTGCAAAGCATTCTGGGATAAGTGCGGAGAGTGTGTGTGTGTGTGTGTGTGTGTGTGTCCAGGCTGCTGATGGATTATAATCAGTACACTGTTAGTATTAACATTTCAGCTCTTCAACATCGACATGAGAGAAAGGGAAAGTATAAAACAAGACTCTCTAGATTAAATCTGTTGAGGCGTAGCACTGAGAACACACACCATAGCTTACACTGTGTGTGTGTGTTACTGCTGTGCCTGACTGACAGTGAAACTTGAGCACTGACACTGATGACGTGAGTGAGTGTGTGGTGGAACTGAGAGTTAAATAAACATGTATCTATGACCTCTCACAACTCTCTCTCTACATTCTCTGTACCTCTGAGACAGAAAGAGAGAAAGGGGAAAAAGAAAAAGAAAAAGAGAGAGATGTCTGAGGTATGTACACATGCAAAATCCATTAAAATCCTACAAAGCCTCCGCTTTCTCGAATCACCTCATGTCTTTTCTTTCTTTCTCTCGCTCTGTGTGTGTGTGTGTGTGTGTGTTGCTTTGTGGAACCGTGACAATCTCACTTGAGAGCAGCATCAACAACTTTGGATATTTTCCCCAAGTGTTTTATTCTTCCTAAATGACAGCAATCTGCAAACGATTACATTAATTCATTTATTACAGAACACCACGTTTATTGTCACGTTCAATGCTGTGGATTGTCGGCAAAGTGAGTTACTTCCTGTTCTCGCTTACATTAAAGCATCCATAAACACTTGTTCCCTCCCCAGCATCAGACAAAGACAAAATAACCGAAAGAAACAGCAAATTCATCAGAAAAGCTTCAGCTTTACCTCTGACTCTTAAGTGCTGACACTGGAGACTCCTTCCATTTTTTTCCCTCCATGGATTACATTTTTTCCCGATATCCATTGAATGAGCTGTTGCCATAGAAACGATACCGTATTAAAACTAGCTCATTGATCGTGAACAAACCTGCGCTTGTGCGGCTGCACAACTGTCAGATCTGCTGTTCTGGAAAAGTCAACACCACCTTCTGACCAATCAGAATTCAGAACGAAGCAGCACTGGGAGATAAATGATTTCGAAAAAGTTTAATTAATAAAAGCGTCGTTGACTGAAACAGAGCGCACGTGCACGCTTCCTCCGTCGTCTTCTCAGGATCTCTCGCCTCGCTCCTGTTTCACGCTGTAAGATTCTGACAGAGATTTATGCACTTTTGTGTGGAGATCTATCTTTGAATATGGAGTGCATTTCCATGAAATGTGAGAGCACTTCGCACGACTGAAAGCGAGGTCCAGAGGAAGAAAAAAACATCTTGACATAACTGAGACAAATAACAGCATGAGTAAGTATTCAGAGCAAGTGCATAATTTAACCGCCATTTACCGATTCCCTTTGAGTCAGGCACAGTGCTTTCACACATTTAATGGAAATGGAGTCCATTTTCAAACACTCTGAGCAACGTGCCAAAGTGTATAAATCCCTGTCAGGATCCGACAGTGTGAGACGAGAAGTTCAAAGGAGGAGGAAGCGTGCGTGCGCGTGCGTCTCGGTGCGTCGGCTCCTCGGCCGCTCATGCAAGCTCTCCATCTCCAAGCGTAAGATTTCATTTAAAGATTCACTGCTCTCCGGTAACGAGTCACAATGCCCTAATTCCACAGGTTACGTCGGATTTTAGTTTTTTCAGAATCAGGCGATTAAGTGGCTTTTCTGAGCTCCACGTTCAAATCACCTACTCAAGATTTTTCCTCAATAGGTGGAGTTTTCACTTGACCCCATCTAGACCACTGTCTTTAAACACGAGCACGATGATATGATAACGTGTGAAGAATGAGAAGACGGCAAGCATTGAAATAAATCTAATAGGAGTCTAGTATATTAACAATATATTGCTGCATGAACAGTCCTAGGCACATGAAGGAAAAAGCCAGTGAAGAAGTAATGCCGGACTCAAAGTCCCAGAATGCAATGCAGCCGAGTTAGGCCAGAGACTCGGCTCAGCTCGTTAGCGATGTATGAGATGACGAGCGTATACGCTGAAGCTGAAACTATGTTGAGATCCCACTGCAAGGCATTGTGGGTAACATAGGAAACCATTCACTCCATCGAACACAGGCAAAAGTGAAAGTCTTGAGTCAGTTGATTAGGACGGATTGTTCCTTTAACAGTTCTTCAGATGTCCTGGCAGAACACCAGCTTGGTTACCCATCTGAAAGACTCCCGAGGAGAACCTGATGAGCTAAGGAACCTTTACAGAACCTTTTTTTCTAAGAACGCGTTCCAGGAAGCGTGTCCACGCTGGTGTTTACGTCAGCGTTATCCCCAGGCTCCTGGAGGGCGGAGTCTCCTGCCCTGGAGAACCCTCCTCCATCACCTCCAGCTGGAGCACCATTTGGTGCCCTGGAGGTTGCCTCCATGCGGACAGCAGCGTCGAGCAGGGTTCTGCCCCGCTACGTGGGGGTTCATCGCTGCCAGCTGCCCTTCAGACCCGACCGTAGCTGCAGCGTGACCGCGTAACTCAGAAGCTTTCAGAAATCTATTATAGCTCTGGATGATGTTCCAGAAAGTTCCTCCAAGCCATCTGTGGAAACAACTACACAAACACACACAGTAATAACACACAGTGAAGCAGTTACACAACTGGTAAAAGTGAATGTGATAAAAAATATGTCCACATTGTACTGAGTTTATGCGATCACTTTCCCCTCACACACACTTCCCTTATTACACACACACAATAAACTATCCAATTTCCCATCTGATGCATGACTGGAACAAATGTCATATTTGCCTGTGGCTTCAACTAAAAACACACACACACACAGCAGTTCTGAGATGCAAAAACATAAAAAAATTGCCAGGGAGAGTTAAATAGCTTGAGAGAATTTCTGTGAAGCTGCACTGGGCTTAAGAGAGGGCAACGTGTGTGTGTGTTTTTTACTGTGCTTCACTGAGCGGGGTCGCTTATGGCATCTCGTGTCACCATGGCAATAACGATGGTAATAATGGCTGCTTCAGCATCATTATTCTACCACACCATACACGCTCTCTTACACACACACACACGTTGGTTTTACACTCCAGCTTTGGGCAGGTGCTGCGATTCTACATGCACACGCTGCTCAGCCGGAGACTAGCTGTGTTTTATAATTAAGTGCTCAAGAGAAAACAAGAAAGCCTTTAGATCTTTAAAATATATTTCCATCCCAAACAAACAGCTTCACGTTCCGAGCTGCAACACGTTTCTGCCGTCACACGGTTCTCGCATTTCTGAATTGAAAGCGCCGTTTAAACCCATCAGTGAGGCGAGACGGCAGCCAGGTTTTCGGTGCCGTTTTAAACAAAACGGCTACAGACGGCCTGGTCTGCGTCTCAACCGAGTGAGTGTGCGATTAACGAGAGTCCGTTCCGATTAAACACGGAGACGGAGCTGCGAGAGCCGACGCGTCGGCACGGCGACTTCAAGTCATGTGACTTAAATGCAAAAAACGAGATTCCTTCGATTTTTTGTGAAACATTGCCGCGTCGATTCATCTGAAGAACCAGCTTACGTGAACTTTAAGAGGTTTTTTTTTTCTTTTTATAAATTGATATTCACAGTGTTATGGAAGCACGCCTAGCGACTCATCCTTCATTATTATTCCTGTAGTTATATAAAAAGGCACTCATGTGAATCATAGATAAAATAGTTACGTATTTAACGATTTACTCATTTATACATCCCGATCTTAAAATTCTCTTTCAGTTCTCTTAATGACGTCGAACTCCCTCAAATTTGCAGAAATTCAAATTCATGTCAGGATTTACGTCAGAAAAGTGAAGCTCGCTGATCACGTGAGTTGTTCGCTGCTATTACGTTCATCATGTTAAAATTCACTCTATATGATCGCTTCCTGTTGCGTTAAACCCGAGACGAGACGAGACCGTGGTGCTCAATTAGCTTCAGATGATATTTGTGTGTCATAAATACGTGACGTGCCTGACGTTTAATAATAAAAAAAAAACAACATTCTGGGAAGTAAAGCAACAGCAATAAAGACTGAAGGTAAACAAAACACTCTTTAATTGAATTTAAAATGAAAATTTATACACATGTACACATGCATCTGAAAAGATCTTCGACTGAGGCACGCACATCAGCGCGTCTCCGGAGAGGTCAGTTAACACGAGGTGGTCGTACATTCAGTAGATTTTAGCAGTAAACATACAGAAAACTTATTACTGTTGTATTATTGCAACACACACACTTCAATATCACTCAAATTAAAATATTCAGTAAACATAGCTTATCACTTTAATGTAAAGTTCACTTCTCTGGTTAATAATTAACACCTACAGTAATTCATGTTCATCTCATCAGGGAGTAAAACATCATCTCGCATCGAACGGAGGCTGAAAATCACGTTTAATATTTAGTTCAGGAAATTATCTTAAATTAGCATAAATTAAATAGTTATTTTTAGTCAAGGACCAAATAAACAAGGCAGGTGCATTCATTCATATAATATATATATATATATATATATATAGAGAGAGAGAGAGAGAGAGAGAGAGAGAGAGAGAGAGAGAGAGAGAGAGAGA
>JAQQZR010000003.1:21651724-21665535 GCA_030068235.1 Notoglanidium macrostoma | reverse complement strand
AGAGAGAGAGAGAGAGAGAGAGAGAAAGGAAGGATGAAAAGAAATGAGGGAAAATATGAAAGAATTAAAGAAGCAAAAAAAGAAAGAAAAAAACAAAAAACAAAATGGAAAATAAAAAGTATGAAAGAGTTAAAGTAGGAAAATGCAAGGAAGGGGGGGGGGGAGAAAGGAAAGAAACTGCTGTAAAATGAAAGGAGGGAAAGAAAGAAAAGCAAAGGACAAAAAGTTGAAGCAAGGGAAAAAAGGAGGAAGAAAAAAAATTTAAGTAGTAAGCAAAGTAGGAAAATAAGGCAGCACGCAAAAGGAAAAAAGAAAGGAAAGGAGGAGCTGCAAGACGAAAAGTAGACAATTTAAAAAAAAAAAAAAAAAAAAAAAAAAAAAGATAAAATCTAAAGTGTGTTAAAGGTGCAGAGTAAGTGCGTTAATCAGCTTATTCATGCCGAAGCTGAGCTTTTGAAATGCGCGTTAATGCGGTGAGTGTTAGGAAACTGGACTCCGAGGTGAAGTCTCACGCAAACAGAGGAATTTCAGCCGAAAGCGAGGCAGGAGACGGTAGTTCTGTTCATCGTCATTCTCCCGCCAAACTCTCGCAGTCGATCGAGCAAAGCGTGAGGTCACTCGACAGATCGGTGACGTGTTTGTAGCGCCTTTAACGAGCACTGAAAATGAAACGCGCTCCTGAGATCAGTGCGGCCGAGACTCGATCACGCCGTCGGATCGCCTGTTATTCCATTTCCCAGATTAATCACAAGTTCTGCTTCGATTGGAAAACAAAAACAAAAAAACCTCAGTGTTCTTCCAACATTACAAAGAGATGCAGAAGTTATTTGATCCTCGTGTGTGTGTGTGTGTGTGTGTGAGTGAGTGTGTGGGGGGGCGGCTTTAAACAGGGGAGATGTGTAGGAAGTGCTGTTGCGTCGTTCCGAGTCTCTGGAGCACAAAATGAACAGTTCGGAGTTTCAGCTCGCACTTTCAGCGCCACGGGCGACCGAACGCCGCCTGTAATTTTCATTAAGTGAAACAACAGGAAGTGTCGGAGAAGTGCACTGTACGTGAAAACGTGTCGGTGTCTTTAAACGAGCCTCATCACAGAGAACGTTAATGAGTAATGACGTCACAGTGGTGTGAGAACGAGCATTAAAATGAACACGAGTCAGTTAGAAAGCAGAAGTTCCTCATCACCACTCAGCAGGACTCATTAGTAATAAATACTTGTGTCCGTTTCCTCTTTTTGTTTTTAAGCATAACTGAAGCTGAAATGTTTAACTGCGAGAGGAATTCGCTTTATTATTCATGCATTGCTGTTATTGGTCAACGCTTCGTTCCAGAGAACACTGGCACGTGCAAATGGTCTCTGAACCTCGTTTAACACTAAAGGTCACGTGACACGTGTCTTTAAAAAGAACGTCAACCTTTGCTCATACTTTAAATGAATCTGCTTGGCCTTAACCTGAGCGTAAATACAAGTTTACTTATTATGCATTTTTTTTTATATATACATTTATTTTTGATTTTCTAAATCAGATATCTAGGGGGCTGCATGATGACGTGTACGTGTATTGTACATGTGCGGGTATTGGACAGCGGTTACAGCAAGCTTATCATCAGATCGTCGCCTGGGTTAAGAACACGGCTTCGTTACGGCGTTATGATGCGCTGTTCGTTTATGAGTTATGAAATGAAAATGTCCTCTTGATCATCATAAACGTAGCTGATTAGGAGTTGAAACTAAATTATTTAATTGGTGAAAATATAATGGGGGGGGGGGGGGAATGCACACACTACTGAAATAAATAAATAATCATTGCACTTCTCTCTCAGTGTTGATCCTGAACTCTGACTCTCGGTGCTGTAGAAGGATCGTCCTGATCAGCCAGCACAGTGCTTGAGTGTGTGTGTGTGTAACAATGTTTCCATTATTTAATAAAATCCAGGACACCATAATTACCAAAAATGGAGGATATAAACATGTAACGTGACGCGATGCCTTTCATTCAGTTAAACTGGGAAGTGGTGTAATGCGGCGCCGGGGGATCGACTGAAGGCTGGAACGTTTCGACAAAAACATACGTGCGTCTTGTATGCGTGCACGAGGTCCAGACATGTTCCTGGAAAATATTAAATATTTGGCAGCAGAGAGAGTGTTACTGTGTTAATATTTACAAAACAAGGCACGAGGAGGAGGATCAGGAAGGAAACAGGGAAAATAAAAGAAAGAAAGGAAAAAAGGATCGAGGAAGACAGAAAGCAAGTTAAAAAAAAAGGGGGGGAGAAAAGTGAAAGAAAAAAAAAAATGAAGGAAGGAAAAAAGGATAAAAATTAGGGGGGGAAATGAGGAAAGGAAAAGAGAAGGAAGTGGAGCTTTTCTTTAAGACCTAAAGCCTTGTGCTCGTCATGCCCCGCTTCTGTTCTCTGTACACTTTTTGTCGCTTCAAATGTCAAAGGTCAGTGGTGATGACGGGCGTGACCCCGTGGATAAGCAGAGTGGGCCCTAGGTCACGGCTCAGCAGCTCCAGCTGATGCAGGTAGTCACAGTACCGGCGTGTGTCAGCGGGTGGGCGGGGCAAATACAGGAAACGCACGGCAGGGGGCAGGCAGGGCTGGTCACTGATCAGCCTGTTGACAGCGAGTAAGTAGTCGTCTGTCAGACGGGAAGTGTTGCTGTGGTAACCATTCGCGTACTCCTCCTCCTCCTGTGGCTCCTCCTCCTCTTCAAGCTCCACCCTTTCCTCCATCTCTCCACCGTTCTTCTTTCTTTTCTTGGAGCTGGTCTGTCTCTGCCAGTGCAGCGCCACCTGAGCGTCCCACGGCACCGTGAAGATGTCCGCCTTCATGCGGAGCTCCTTCAGCAGCTGGCCCAGCTTACGCTCCGCCTCCTTCAGGCTCCGCCCCGTCTCCACGCACAGGAAGAGGCGGAGCCTGGCCTTGCACCACGCCCTGGTCATGTTGAGGATGCAGGCCAGCTGGAGAAGGAAAAGCGAGCAGGTGTCGACGTAGGAGCAGCTGTCGGGGCGGAGCAGGTTGACGGGCCACACGTCCACGAACACGGCATTCGTTTTCTGGCGGGTTCGGGTGTGCTCGAACTGGCAGAAGTACCTCGCCAACGCCACATTCTTCAACATCTTCACAGCGTCTGCAATCACGCTGACGTACTCCTGAGGGCCGATCGCTTTGCCCTGCCAGGCTCCGTCCATGCTGCCTCGGAGAGGAGGGAAATGAAACAGCGGGTCCTCTGGGTCCTCGGTGAACTCGGGGCTCTCCACGGACCTGCTTGAGTGGAACGAGCGATCTTGGAGCTGGTCCTGAGGAGGAATGTCGTCATAGAACCCCAGAACCAGAGTGTTCGGTCTCATACCGCCTGGAAGAAAAGAAGCGACAAAGGAACATATTCGGTTATCGCAGCACGCGCTGCTTAATTCTGGATTCTGATTGGACGGCAGCTGTAATAGTCAGAGGTTCAGAGGAGGAGTTTTCTCTGCAACAGGACAAGCGGTGAGTTTTTGTTTTAGTGACTTGAAGAGAAGGGATGAAACCTGATTTGTGAACGTTCCACGATATTGAATGTAACTAAAAACGGATAAAATGTTCGCTTTATTCATTAAAAATATTTTCTATGTTGTCTGCGTCTCATGCCTGTCCTTTAGCTTCAAAAGCATAGCTTTTAGCATGGCTCCTTTATCGCCATGGCAACATGTAGTCATAAATGCTACAGGTAAACTGTAAGTATTGGAACCTCTGCCCTATGTAACAGCCTGGGATACTGTTTATATCCACATCATGCCTTCAGTAGCAGATAACATTTTAAAGCCCAAACATATTGACATTGAAACTTTATTTGGCATAAACCAAGAAAAGTGTGTGTAGGTGCGCGTGCGCTAACCGAGTCCAGAGATGAAGAGCAGGTGCTGCACTCCGTGACGTACAGAGTCGGCTAATGTCAGGTTAACAAAGGCTTTAATGTTCAGGTGATCCACCAGGGAGAGCCACGAGTCGTACTGACACTGTAGAGGGTCGGAGGGAAGGATGGCTACGACACACAGACACAGAGAGAGAGAGAGAGAGAGAATATCATGGTTAGTTTCTCAGTATTAATGGTATTAGTGTTTTTCCTACTTTTCGAGAAGGGCTTTTCCAGTAAAATCTCCATCATGGTATCATTACAAGCCGAGAGAAATAAGAACAAAAAAGTGAAATACGCGATCACTCAGTCGTCACATGTCTGGTCCGGAGTTCTGTGTCCTGATTGGTCAGAGGGTGTTGATTAATATTCTATAAGAGCAGCTCTGACAGGAGCGCAGGATTATGTTAACGCTCTCGTTCTACTGCGTTATCGTTTCCATGGTAACATGGAACACTGAACATCAGTGGCAGGAGTCTCCAGTGTAAGCATGTTGCATCAGACAGACTGCGGTACGAGAGGAATAAAGCACTGGTGTTATTTGATTAAACAGAACGCACTGTGGGATTTCATTCCTTATCTAATCATCCTTAAATCGCGTCTTCTCTCTGCTAATATGTCGACTTTTATATTAAATGTAAGTGTTAACATTTCTGTTGCAGTAATGTTCAGGTCCCAAGCAGGAAGTCTTACCCAGGTCTCCGATCTGGATGTGTCCGAGGACGTAAAGGCCACTCTTCTTGATGTCGTTAACGAAGGTGATGAGGCCGATGTTAGCGCGAGGGTTGGCCACCATCAGCAGCACCTGAGGCCTCCAGAACTTCACGTGATCCTTACGCACGTCCAGCATCAGCAGGTATTTACGCACCTGAGAGAGAGCACGAGAGCAAAACCCAAAAAGAAAACACATCATATAGTGTAGACAAACATAGTAAAGGCAATGGAGCCGAGTGTGTGCACATTAAGGGTAGCAGGAGTTTTTATTAGCTGACCAGTGTACAACTAGCTGTCTTTTCCATAGTTAAAACAAAAACTGTTATTTTTAGGCGGTTTTATTTGTCCAGCTAAATATGGGTCAAAACATGATGCATTGTTTAATGGCAAGTCTTAAACTTGAAACTTGAAAACTGAAATGGCTGAAAGAAATGATGTCTACAGCAGCATCTGGAAAGGATACAACAGTCCATTAAAGCAAAAAAACCAAAACACCACACAAAAAAAAAAAAAAAAAAAACCACAACCCACCACCACCACAATAGCATTGGCTGCGTCTAGAACATTAGTAGACGGAGCATGTCAAGTCGCTTTCTTTAAGGTCTGCTTCACTGTTTCTTGCCCTGGCGTGTTAGTCAGAAATCTGAAATGAGCTGGAACGTTGGCGTTTCAGGAGGTTCTTCATGATAACACGCGTCAGCAGGGCCACGTGTGGTCATGTGACTCCGCCCTGGCGAAGTGATCCGAAATAAAAAATGCGATCACGTCTCAAAGCTACATGAATGAAGCAACAGGTAAATGAGGCTAAATTGGATGAGACGCTGCTGTCAATTACCACATCTCTGATGATGGCTGCTTAAGCTCCGCCCCTAATATGCAATTATTGACCAATCAGTGAGGAGCTGGACATCCTGTTTGGGCTTTTTTTTGCTATAGTATGTGACAGAGTACAAACCACACATCCATCTTTAAGTATATGGGAGTGTGTGTGTGTGTGTGTGTGTGTGTGTAATAAGTTAAGTGGCTGTAATAACTCTCCTGGAGCACGTAGATGCTCAGATGGATGTCTGGCGCTTTTACCGCTTGGCAACCGTTCCCCTGGTGACAGTCCCCTCCTTGGTGGGGGGGGGGGGGGGGTTCCCTGGTGGACCATTAGCGCCTGGCTAATGTAGCCCCAGCTGCTAGTCGGGCTCAGGTAGTGGATGAGCAGCAGCAGGAGCAGCATGAAGACGATGCTGGCCGAGGCGTAGATGGCGTTAATTAGGAACATCATCACTCCACATCCGACGATGCCCAACACACACGTGTGCCATGTGAAGTAACGGAATGTGGGCCTGGGGATGAAGAAAGACAGTTTCAGGGGTGCTATAACATAAGCGACAACAGGCGCCAACTTGTTTCATGAACATTAAAGGCAACTCCAAACAGAAAAAAAAAAAAAGTTCGTTCTTGTTCTCACTTAATATTATAGCAGCTATAAACAGTCATTTCCTCACCAAACACTCTTCTTTTTTTTTTTTTCCTCCCCGTCTATGTATTACGGTGCGTGTGTGTGTTTATTGTAGCGCATGTGTGCGTTTATATGGAGTGGAATATAATTTGGTGCTACGCTAAAACCAAGCTGGAGACTTTCTGCAGCTTTAAAAGCGTTCGATGCACTCAGCACGTCGGCTAATTGCCCACGATTAGAGCTGCGACCGTAAGAGCCCTAATGCAGATCTGTGCACAACAAGGAACATAAACACACACTTTTCTCACCCTTTTACTAACACAGGGTTTAAAATAAGATAAAGCGATTATATGTACATAATACATATTCTATGTATGCATGTATGCTAGTGTGTGGTCTTCAGCCTGGAACATCTGGGGAAATAGCAGGGCTGTAATTATTATATGTTTATATTATATATAGCCCCAGACATCAGCGTCAATATACGTCATTTTGCGCTGGAACTGTGAATGTGGAAATAGTTTGCTAAAACGAGTCTGTAATTGCATGGAGTCCAAACCAACGCTTTTGATCTGCGAGTGCTAATCAATCCCCCCCCCCCCATCACTAGCGTTAGCTGTCGTAGCTAACTTACTTGGACAGTTCATTGCGTTATATTTCTCAGAAACCCCGCATGATCTCAGATTAAAAGGGTCACTCATTGAGGTGTAATTTAATTTATTACATATTCATAGGGTATATGGTTTGGCTGTACTTGCATTTGATACACATTAGTGTTTGATTGTAAATCTGAGCTGATCGTAATGAAAGTGCTTACACTTCAGCGAGTGTGGTCATAGCAAGAGGAAGGCCGGCTGTGACATTCACCGGTAGTTTGGGCAGCCTCAGAAGTGAAGGAGTGGACGACTGCACGAGGGACGAGCCAGGGTTTCTTGATATAATTATCATTGGCATTCAGATTAGCAACGGTTAGTAATCCATCACTGAACAGCATGGCAAGAACATCAGAGACGGAGACGATATCTGGACTTGTCTTCATGAAACAATACATAGATTTCTGTTTGCGATTATGCTTGTGCTTTATTAATCCCTAATCTCTGCCATTACATACAGTGAAACAAGTAATAGGAAAAAAAACACCATATATTGGTGAATTCTGAAATATTTTAGAATGGCAGTAAAGGAGTTTTAAAGTGTAGAAATGTTTGGCATCTCTGTCTCTTTATTTTAACTCCAAGATCTTTACTGGTATAAATGTTACAGCAGTTACAGTATTGCCGTATCATGTCTTTCTCCCTCAGTCTCTCTGTACCAGTGTGTGTGTGTCAGTGTCTCTCTCTCGTCCCTTATTCCTGTACGGAGTAATTATATTAAAAGCCATCAGGCCCCCCTCCACCCCACTGTTTTGAGTGATGTCACCCTGCTGATGTCAGCAAAACCAAAGTTTCTGTAACCAACACACACACTTCTATAGCTTATTTAAGTGTTACAGACAGCGTGTAATTGCGGACGATAGTTTGTGTCGAGGAGTGATTAATCAATTTAATCACTTTCACTGGTTCAATCATCCAATTAACACAGCTGTGCTTACAGAACACACACACACACACACGATATTATAGAATGTGACCTTTTCTTTTTACTTGCCCTCCCCGTTTCAGTTTCTCTATAATGAAGGACTCCATAGCACTGCAGAGAGGGACATAAAAATAAAACAGAACCTCAGGATATGAATCAGTACCCAAACGACACCAGGTCAGAGTAACAATAAGTACTGTAGGTTACTCATGTCACCACCAGTGTGCCATTATGCATACTGTACTGCCATTACAGTCATTACTCTTACTGTACTTAATCAATATGCTATCAATACTCTTACTATAATTACCCTCACCCTACCCCCGTTGTTACTCCCACCCTACCCCCATCATTACGCCATCATTACCCTCACCCTTCCCCGGTCGTTACTCCATTACTCTCACCTTACCCCCACCGTTACCCTCATCCTACCCCTGTCGTTAAGCCATCATTACGCTCACCCTACCCCAGTCATTACTCCCAACCTACCCCAGTCATTACTCCCAACCTACCCCAGTCATTACTCCATTACCCTCACCCTATCCCCATCGTTACTCACCCTACCCCCGTCATTACTCCATCATTACCCTCACCCTACCTCCATCGTTACTCACCCTACCCCTGTTGTTACTCCATCATTACCCTCACCCTACCCCCGTTACTCCCACCCTAGCCCCGTAGTTACTCCATTAAGTAAGGAGTAATGACCCTACCCCCATCATTACTCCCACAATACCCCTGTCATTACTCCATTACTCCCACCCTAGCCCCGTCGTTACACCATCATTACCCTCATCCTAATCTCGTTGTTACTCCATCATTACGCTCACCCTACCCTCATTGTTACGCTCACCCTACACAGTCTTTACTCCATAATTACCCTCACCCTGCCCCAGTCATTACTACGCATAAGCTACAGTATGTCTTTGTGGGCATGAACGAGGCATGTGTTTTTGTGTGGTGCAAGTCTGTATTCAGGGGTGTGACCGCTGTCTGTGTTTTGGGGGTCATCACTTTAACAGAAATATTCTGCTAAAAGAGTACTCGACTGGGTCAGGTTTAAAAAAAATTTCCACAAAAATTATCCACTACATAGAAACTGAAGTCCCCCCCCCCACACCCCCCCCCCCCCACACACACACACACACGCGTCCAAAACCGATCAAAACAAAATTTCCCTTCAGACCTAACAAAGCCCAGCCAACACACCCAAAGGACTCTGGGAAACCGAAGGCATTCGCTGATAAAACAGCAGCCAAGAAAAATACCCCCCCATACACCCAGTGTATAATCCACCTCCTTTCAAAACCTTCCTTCAATCCAGACATGTTCACAGACCGCCCTCTCTGCTGGCCGATTCCCAGTTCACCGCGCACGCACGCACACACACCCCATTATCATCTCCAGCCAGTGTGTTGATGCCAGGTTTAGGCTGGTTTCTGCTAAATTAGCTATGTTAATCATAGTGTGCGTCTCTGTGGTCCACGGTGCTAAATGGCTTTTAATTCATCTCGCCTCTGTAGACACAACACCACAACAACTAATAACACCACGACAACACCACGCCCCAACACACGGCACCAGACGGCTAAAGCAATGACTCCGAAAAAGCACCGCCCACACCCTACTTCTAGCCAATCACAGGTTCTGGGAGAGATGGGTGGGAACACACACACACCTTATTTGTTTATCCAGTTAAACACATTCTGTAGCAAACAAACCAACCTTTTTATAAACCATTTTTGTTTACACTAATTTTTGGGGATAATCCAGTCATCATGGACAGTTGCTGTTCATAAAGTCGTATTAACGAAGATTCCAGGCAAGTGTGTGTGTCGTGATATTTTATTGGTCCAGAAACCAGACTTAAACATGGCAGCCAAGCTAAAAAGTACGATAAGTACTAGTGTATAAATAAAGATGCATTAATTAAGTGTGTTCATAAAGCACATTAATAAAGATGAGTGATGTGGTAGGCCAGGACCATATTAGCATTTTATGCATGTGATGTGCGTTTGTGCGTGGTGCAATACCAGCGTGAACAGTGAGCGCAATATAGTCTGATGTGATGCAATGAAAGCAACGCACTCATTCCTGGGTAAAAAAACCCACAATAATAAGAAACTGATTTCTTCTTATATTTTTTTTGGGCACCGTCCACTCACACCCTATCGCTTCATAGGTCCATCATTGTCAAATTTACGTTTTACTCTTCTGGATTTCTGAGTTCAGATGTTGCTCATGACACCACTCAAAACGACGGAGGAACGTTTTAAAGGCAAAATAAAAGTGCATCCCTGTGCAAATATGCGTCTGATATGAAATCGCTAAATGTTTTCCAGTTCATGAAAACCTGAAGGACATGTGTTCAGCTCAGACCTGCCCTCTAGTGGACACCAGTCAGCTGCACATAGTCTGAAGTGTTCATAAAGCGGTCTTCGACTAGAATTTCAGCTGCACCGCAATCACTACTCAATCATTTTTCACAAATTAACAGAGATCCCACCCCAGATTTTGAACAAAGTCAGTCACACAGTGACCAGCAACTTTATCTTCTGACCAGTCACGTGAGAAAAACAAACAAACAAACATGGAGGACAACATGCAGATAACGTCTATTACTCCAACACTGTTGTAAACAAAAAAAATAAATAAAAGTGTGTGATGCGAGCTCGCCAGAGTTCCACTGACCTTTATTCCATCTGCATGACTGTCTAACGGTCACTGATCCACTCATTGATCAGACATGGTGCTACATAACAGACTTCATGCAGGAGACCGAGGAGGGGAGATTATGTTTATTTGATGAGCATGTCCTCATATTGAGCGCTGGGGACGGCTCTGGAGGTGAGTGGAAGGTCAAAAGGTCACTACCTCTAGCTTACCTGAAGTTAGGGGCGGAGGCCCACTCCAGAGCGAGGCAGGCCAGGTCCACTGCGGCGTAGACCAGCAGGAAGAAGATGGTGACGATGCTCGCTATGGTGTTCAGCTTCCCTGAGAACAGTACCAGCTACACACACACACACACACACACACACACACACGTGAATAAGAGTCATTCATTAAGGAGAGGAATAGTGCAGAGAGCTCAAAGTGACCCACACACACACAAATCCCACTTTATTTCTGGATTTACTCTGGTCTACTCTCTTACACACACCTTTGCATTCCTAATGAACCTAGAGACATGGCAAAAAAGAAAAAAGGGGAAAAAAAAGAAAATTTGAAAATTAAACTAATAATTCATACAAATCTTCACAACGCTTCACTGCCATCACCCTGAAGTTGGTCATTTAC
Source organism: Notoglanidium macrostoma (assembly GCA_030068235.1). NCBI lineage: Eukaryota > Metazoa > Chordata > Actinopteri > Siluriformes > Auchenoglanididae > Notoglanidium > Notoglanidium macrostoma. The sequence continues at coordinate 21,654,598 of JAQQZR010000003.1, read as the reverse complement.
CTAGAACAGCACGTCCCGGAGTGTTTTATTCCCTTCATTCCACAATTTACCAACCACGCCAATATTTATTTATTAAAAAACAATTCCTCTGTTTAGAGTTGCATTTAATGCTCAAGTTCCTGTTACGTTACTGTCACTTACGTTATAGCAGTCATAAACACTCGTTCCCTCACCAGCCTCTCTTTCGTTTTAAGAGAGAGAAATAAACAAAAACTAAAAATATCGAAGCTCATGTTACTGAGAAACCGCAAATTCCTCGGTCCTGAAGATGATGTCGGAAAGCTTAAAGACGCAGCTTCACCTCTGACGGGATAAACAAAGAGAAATATTTAAATAGAGCTATAAATTTCTCTAGTTGCTCAAAAACAAAAATATTTTGAATGGAAAATAAATTCATATACAGTCTATCAATTTTTCAGCAGGATTTTTGTGTGTGTGTGTGTGTGTGTGTGTGTGTGTGTGTGTGTGTGTGTGAAGTAGAGTCTCCTGTCCCGTAGCACTAAAGGACATCTCCTCATACACACGGAGAATAAATGAAGTCAGAAGTGCTGAATCATCTCCCATTCATCACCTCTGACTAAAAGCCGAAGTGTCGCGGTTATTTAAATCTCTCGCCTCACACTGGAGTTTCATTTTCGCACACGATCGTTTCTCCATTTTAACGAGCTGAAAGAGTTTTTATTTTCACTCAGGTGCTTAAGTGAGGAATGTTCTCCCATGGTCATCATCCAGAAAAGCGGCAGGAGGAGAAGGAGAGAGGAGAGGAGGTGGAGAACATGAGCAGGTCATGAGGAGATGAGATGAGAAAATCATGATGACGGAGAGGTGAGGAGGAGAGGATGAGGAGAAGGAGAGTTCAAAATGGTACACCAGGGTTCTTCTAGAGTTCTTCAGCAGCTTAGTGGCATATTGAAGACTTCTAAAATGGTTCTAGCTCCTGAAAATGAAACAGTATGTAATAAGGTTCTAAGTGGAACCCTTAAGGGTTATCTTTTTATGGGAACCCTTAATCAGAATAAGCGCTTAAAATGTGCCAGTGTGCTTGGGCTAGTACAAAAAATGGTTCAAGAGTTCTCCAACGTGTTCTTTTCTTTGTATATTTGCCTCCTAAATTGATAAATTACACTCCTAGGAAAAAAGCTCACGATGGGTTCCACAAGAGGTTCTTTGAAATGGTTGAAGTGCTAGTCACTCTGCTTAGGGTAGCCCCAAGGAGAACCCTTAATCTTTAATTAAGTAGAACAAACTCTGAACTCTTCATCCACATATGCACTTAAAAGCTTACGGTCCAAGCAAAAGGGTTCTTCTAGGGTTCTTTCTGTTCTAAGGGTGCCTTAGACACCTAGTTCTAGCCTTCTAGTTCCTTAAAAAGATTCTTTAGGTGTGGTTGCACATGGAACCCTTTATGGTTCTCCAGAGGGACAACTGAACTGAGCCCTTAAAGCAAGAAAGGGTTCTTCTGGAATTGTCCAAGAGATTTTTTTTAATTACTGATAAACACTCTATTGTAGGGTTATAAGTAGATCAATTAATGCCCCCCAAGAGCAACAACCAAAGAACCATTAAGGCACACAAGCACTTATATACACTTTTAGAAAAAGGGTTCAGCTAGAGTTCTCCAAGAGGTTCTTGGCCTCCTAACGATGTTCTAGTTCCTGATAAACGAACGGTCTGAAGGGTTCCCCTTGGTGGAACAACTGAAGAACACTTGATGCACATAAACACTTAAGCCTAGCCAGCATGATTAGACTAATAGCAAAGGGTACTTCTGGAGTTCTCTGAAGGCCTACTATACATTAAGTGTTTTTAGCCTCTTAATATCATTCTAGCTTCTTATAATGAATAAAAAACCCTTAAAAAGGTTCCTTAAGAGGGACAACCAAAAAAAAAAGCATTCTGTGATGCATGTTAAGAATTGAGAGGCTTCTAAAATGGTTCTAGATATAAAGATGAGGAAACCTGATGAAAAAACCTATAATGTTCTACAGAAACCTGGCAGCTCCTGCAGGGTTCTACATGGGGTTCCAAATTTAAATTTGACTTTTTATGAGTAATTTTTAAAGAGCCTTCTACACAAACATATCAATAATCTTTCCATTAGCATCCCTAATGCTGCGGAGCTGCAGAATATAACAACTAATGCGAGCCAGAAAGTGGCAAAGTGATAAAGTAATACCCATAAATTCATACACCATCCGGAGAACAAGCGCTGCAACAGAACCAGCTGTTCTCTCCAAGGACAGATACTCATCGGCGAGGTATCTGTTAAATCCAAGGGCCTTTTTTTTTTAATATGAACTCATCCTCCAGTGTGTGTGAGTGAGAGTGCGTGGGCCTTTCTAATGGAGGTTATCTTTAGTTTAATAGTGCAGATGAGACGGTGTGACGGAGCATTAACGCAAAATCACGGGTCAGGTGCGGGGATGCTCCAGATCGTGTCACGGTGCTCCTCGGGGATAATGGAAGTGCGTCCCTTACAATCACAGAACTGTTCTGGGCCGAGAGACTCCTAAACGCACACTCCGACAGACAGACAGAGACAGAGAGAGAGGCAGAGTCAGAGAGAGGCAGAGTCAGAGAGAGAGAGAGAGAGAGAGAGAGAGAGAGGCAGAGTGGCAGAGTCAGAGAGAGAGAGAGAGAGAGGCAGAGTCAGAGAGTCAGAGAGAGAGAGAGAGTCAGAGAGTCAGAGAGAGAGTCAGAGAGGCAGAGAGGCAGAGTCAGAGAGAGAGAGAGAGGCAGAGTCAGAGAGAGAGAGAGAGAGAGAGAGAGAGGCAGAGTCAGAGAGAGAGAGAGAGAGAGGCAGAGTCAGAGAGAGAGAGAGAGAGAGAGAGAGAGAGAGAGAGAGAGAGAGAGAGAGAGAGAGAGAGAGAGAGA
>JAQQZR010000003.1:21626721-21650356 GCA_030068235.1 Notoglanidium macrostoma | reverse complement strand
GAGAGAGAGAGAGAGAGATAGAGAGAGAGAGAGAGAGAGAGAGAGAGAGAGAGAGAGAGAGAGAGAGAGAGAGAGAGTGAGAGAGAGAGTCCGAGAGGAGGATAAGAGACAGTTTTCAGAGAGAAGTGAGCTTAAGATGGATGACTGACAATTACAGAGTTGTAATACAGGTAAATTGTTACGGAGAAATTATTTTATAGTAAATAAAGCAGAACTGGGTTGGACTCAAAAGCCATTAAACATAGTTGGAATCACTCTTTAAAAGTGCCCTGCGTTTTAGACCCACCGAGACACCGGTCACGGAGTTGGTGGGAACGTGACCGGTTTCCGAGACACCGGCTAGCGCGATAACATGTGGATTAATCATCAGCTGCAGAGTGGGAAGCGTTTTCTTCTAAGGAGATGTGTATGAGGAAGTCTCCGGTGTCGGAGCTTTGTAACGGTCTTTTTTTCCCCCCGTCGACATCGTCAAGACAGGAGTTTACGTGTTGCGGTTTCTGCATTTCATCGCGAGGCTGTCGAGGGAACAGACGTTTATAGCTGCTATAATGCGAGCGAGAACTTCACATAAGCAGAAAAAATGCAAGTTGTTCATTAAGTCGTTGTGGAACATGAATAAAACACTTCAGAGGAGATGCACGCTACACGGTCGTTTATATTCCTCATGTATTTATGTATTTATGTACTTATGTCGTGTTTCGAGCTGTTGTTCACGAACACAGTTCAGACCACCATCATCGCTGTAATAAAATAAACTCCCTCAGGGTTTTCGCTCCGTCACACGTCAAGTCACGACTGTGATATCTGACGTGATGGATGAGAAGGATGTTTCTGCAGTAATATAAAGCTTTGATTCTATTTACTGATTAACTTAGATTTTATTGTTCTGTAAAGAGGTGACCGAATGTACCGCCTTCGCTAGCTGCAAATTGACCTCTTGGGCGATTTTGGACAAGGTCCAGATCGTTTTTTGTTGTTGTTGCTCAAGATGCATGATCATAATGATCTTCTTGACTAATTATGGCGGGAATGGTCATGTGGGTGTTCTCAAGTTGCATGGATTGGGGAAATCCACAAAAATCTGTTCAATAAAAAAAAATAAAATAAAAAAAATTAAATAAATAAAAAAAAGAAAGGACAATAGCCAGATAAACACATTGACACACACGCACACCTTCTCTCCATTAGAAGTGCAAGAAGTTCTTCAGGATGGAAAGATGTAGGAAAGGTGGAGGAGAGATGGATCCATCAGGAAGGAACAAAGAACACACTCCAGTGGATTCACCGCCATCCACGTTCGCTTTATTTCTCCATCACACAAACATTTCATCACCTCATTTCATTCATCCCTCGCGCCCTAGTTCTCCCTCACCTGCACAAGGAACCAGGAGATGAGAACCGAGACCCAGGGGTTCCCGCTGCCTGAGGTTTTCCTAGCAGGAGACAGGACTTTACCTGCAGGATGAGGCGGAGAAGAAAAGAGCAGGATGAATAAAGAATTTAACAAAGGGACGACCTTAACCGAAAAGGTTCACTATAAAAACGACTCGCTCAATGCTGGAAGAACATGATTTGCATTAGCATTTGCACAAAATCCAGTTAGGTGGGAAAATCACTCGTATCCCACGTTTCACTCCGGAGTTCATGCACATTTTATGCGCAAGGTTGACCGGAATTCTGCTCCTATTTAATAAACGTTTGATGAAACCCGGTTTCATATTAAAGAGTTGAAATCCGTAAAAGAAGATAATTAAGACTAGCCACTCAATTAGGACAAAAGTAATGGCGCCCTGTAAAAAAGGAGGAGGAGGAATGTGCTGCAGCGGCTGAGCTGCGTTACCGGAAGATTTGGCGCATGCTGCACTCAGGAAGACTTATTTCAGAGCTCATCTCTCAGCTCGGACAGGATGCATCGTTGGTCACGTAGGAAACAACTCAACCAGTTCTGAAGCAAGTATGACCGAGTTCATTTGTGCAGTACAGACGATTGCGGAGCCTTGCAAGTGGTAATTTTAAAGACTCAATAACATCAATTCCCACTTCAGAACGTTCGATGTGCAGAGCTGAGGGGAAGAAGGGAAAAAAAGAAAAGAAAAAAAAAAGGACGTCTCCATGAAAGTGTGCGTTTTGTTTACTCTTTCAGAGCACATAAAGGCTACTTTAAGTGCATTTTTACAGGTCCAGGCCTGAGTGGCTACCGGTTCTGTTCTGCTGTAGTGACGTTTAAACATCCACGCAACATTTTAGACTGACTCGCAGCACAGCAAGAACACTCGATGATGGCGAGTAGCTTAAAGCTTAGTGATCAGTGTGGTCAGGGTTATAGATTTAGCTTCCTGACTTGGACCAAATTAATTCCCTGATTTCCAGCATGCAAGTTCCCCAACGCACAGTGACAAAATTAGTCACAGAATTGGCTGTTGGACAAAAATAGCTTAAACGTTTTGGGTGTCCGGTGTAACATTTTCCCAGGTGTCTAATTTGCATCTTTAACACTTCAGAAAGGTCGTGATTGGAGATTGGAAAACATACTCACCGAACAGGTCGTCCCTGGCGAGTGCGTACAGGATGCGTGAGGCACCGATCAGGTTGCTCATGGCGGCCGAGAGAGTGGAGGAGTAAACGCCGATGGTGACAAACGGACGCCACAGATTAATGTCCCGCAGGAAACTGTAATCCCTCTGTAACAGAACTCTAACAGGGAAAAACCACAGCGCGAGACAGGGGTATGAGCTCCAATTCCACTTCTCCTTGATGCACCGAGTCCACTCACTAACGACATCTTTATTTCATCTATAAACTTTTACAGGTTTTTTTTTTTATATGATTATATTTCTCAATTCACAATCTTTACGAATACAAATTAAAATGAAATTGATGACCCCATTTCCCTCCCAACCATCCTCTTCAATTCCACTCCTTTTCATGACCTCCTGTTCCACAACCTTCCCTAGAATTCCACTCAATTCTTTTCAATCCCAAACCACTGCTTTGCCGTGCAGTCATTACAATTCCATTCCCTTGTCTTCTTTTCCATTCAGTTCCCTTTTGGTCCACTTCCTTCTGAACCATTCCACTCAAGTTCTTTCAATCCCATTGGATTCCGTTCTCTACCATTCCATCTTCTTTCCCCTGCCCTTCCTGTCCATACAATTCTAGTCCACTACCTTCCCCTCCGTTCCAATTCCTGAAATTCCATTCACTGCCGTTCCATTCTATTCCCATCCCGTCCACCTCTTTTCCTACCCACAGAATTTCATTCCATCCCCTTCCCTTCTATTACATTATCTTCAACTCCATTTCAATTATATTTTTTTCCATTGTGGTGTGTAGTACAATTGACCAATTCTCTCTCAAATCAAGTTATTTTAATACTCGTCACAGGCCTATGATTTACATACAGACCAACCCAGCATCTGCAAACACAGATACATGTCATATCTGTTATTTTTACTATAATTTCACATGTAAGCAAAAAAAAATTCATCCAACACTGACAGCTACGAACAGCCACTGGAACGTGTGTGTGAAACAGAAGGCAGGCGAGTGTGAGAGGGAGTGTTTTGTCTGTCCCCTGGCATTTCACTCGATATCGATTCCACCAAGTTAGAATGAGCTCTTGATAGAAATAGAGAGGAAGAGAAACCGTGCGTGTGTGCGCGCACGTTATACACTAAATGAAATACACGGGAGGAAAAAAAAAACCCAGATTTTAAAGAGTTTACTAGTGTTACCTGTCCAAGCATTTATCCATTCATCAATCGCTAAAGTATTACTGTAGACTATAAATGGATTAAAAAATAGAATTTAGAAAGTAGGAAACAAACATACAATTTGAAACATAGACATGCTTAAAGAGTATGTACATAGGCTGTTTAGAAAACCAAGCTGTGCAGTACGTCATGCAATGTGCAAAAATAGGTCACAGAAGGAAGCTGAAGAGTCAGGACAGGAATGTGCAAGAAGTGAACATCCCATTCCTCTCTCTACCATAAAATCCCATTCCCATCTCCACCACTCCCTTCCCTAACATCTGCTTCATGTCCCTCCAATCCACTACCATTTCATTCCCATTCCTACCACCTTCCCATCTTCACTACTCCCTACCTTATCATTTCATTCCCATTCCCCAACATTCCAGTTCTGTCTCTACCACCCCCTTCTCCAACACTTCAATTCCCCTCACTACCATCCCTTTCCCTGGCATTCCATCCATGTCCCTGCCATCTCCTTCCTTACCACTACATTCCGATCCACAACATCCGCTTCTCTACTGATCCCATTCCCTACCATTTCATTTCTGTCCATAAGATCCCTTTTCCTTACTTACCATTCCATTCCTGCGATTACAATCCTTTTCCCTACCAATCTATTCCCATCTGCTTCCACTCAATTCCCATTTCTCTCATTCCCCTGAGCTCCTTCACGTCACCATAAAATTCCATACCCCTTCATAACATCTCTTAATTCATTTCAATTATATTTAATTCTTTCATGCCTCGATCAATTAAACAATAGCGGCGAGACAAAATATCGATATGGCAATATATCGTATTGCTTCCTCCAGCGATACGTTATCGAAACACCGCTGCCAAATATTGATGATTTATTAAAACAGGCAGGTGCTCTAAACGGATTCCTCCTCCGATATGGCTTAACGGAGTCTCTACTTTAGGACTCCTTGTTGCGGTGCTTATCAAATGAATGAGGGTAAACGTAGCGGAAAAGAAGAAACTCACAGGTGGAAAAGGGCAAACAGCACGGATAATGGCGGAAGTAACTCAATTTTCAATTATTCTTGAATTTATTTATATTTTAAAATGCACTTAGTATAATTCCTGCACTCTGATTTTTTTAGGGGTATTTTTTCTTCTTCATCTACACACGGGGGCCAAAAGAATTAGCACCTGCCACTCGCTCAATGCGAGTTTAAAAAAAAAAAAAAAAAAAAAAAAAGCCCCTACAACGAGCGGAGAAACGAACGCTGCTCCTTCATTTCATGTTTCCAACTGTGGGGAAGCATGAACGGTGCTACTTCAGCGTTCGGTCATGAACTGTACCCTGCCTTGAGATGTGCACATGGCTTCCCACTGCACTCTCCAACATCATCTACCGGACTCTGTCTACCGTTAAAAGCTGCCACTTTATAAACAAAACCATCACACAACTGTGAGCAAAAGACACGGTCTGTGGCACCGAGCTGAAACGGTCCTGTGGTGGAGAGAGGCGAGAAACTCGCGCTCTCGGTGTATGTGGTGGCACAGTGCTGGAATAGAGCAACCAAAACGGAAGAGTCAAGAGCACGGTGGAACTACGGCGCAGAAAATTTAAAGGGAAATGGTGTTTCACAGATAAGGGGATGAGGAGAGATTGGCTTTTTTTTTTCTTTTAATGACCGAAACACAGCTGAAAAATATTTCCCAGCTACATTTTTTCAGTTTACCCGCCATTGCCAGATAGGTCAAAAAGTTCCTTTAGGACCCTGGTTAAACTGATATCGCAATGTTGCGTAGATGATGGTCTTGCAAGGAGTCATGCATCACAGAATCGCTGTATCGTGATACCATCCTTATCGTGGGCAACGCTTCGTTTCGAGAGTTACTGCATGATTCCCACCCTTATTTAGCAATGTACTGTTACATGTATCCATCCATTAATCTCTCCCTACATTCATTAAATCCATTTATCTATCAGTTAATTTACTTCGGCCATCTCTTAATCCTTTCTTCCATCATTTAAATCGCCCTTTCTTTCCATTCACCCATCTATTAAATTTTGTATCACTCTTTCCACCCATTCTTTCATCCAGCTATCCACCTATTTTTCTAGTCAACCACTTGTGAATCTAGTCTGCCATTCACCCCCCCTTCATTTAACAAACCTCACATCTGTTCATCCAGCTCTCCATCAGTTTATCCTGCTCTGCGTGTGTCGCTGTAAAATATGGGGAGAAACAGAGATAAAAAGAGAGAGAGATTAAATAGAGACCGAAAGAGCAGAGAATGAGAGAAAAAGAAGAACAGAGAGTAGAGAGAAATACAGAGGGGCAGAAAAAGAGAGGGGGAGATTAAAGAGAGAGAAAGATGGCAGAGAATGAGAGAGAGATAAAGAGAAGAACAGAGTAAGAGAGTAATACAGACAGAAAGAAAGAGAGAGAAAGAAAGAAAGAGAGACACGGTCGTTGAGTTAAGTGCTCCCTGGAGAAAGTCAGGCAGCGGATCATTAAATGAAATCAATAACTAACAAGCCCAGCGGAGATCTCTACTGCACTCTATTCATCTCTCTCTCTGTCTGTCTGCATCTCTCCATCCATCTCGTCTTCTTCCTTTTATTTCCTCATTCTCCCTTCTCCTTTTTTAGTGTGTGGATGCTCTCTCTCCAATCTCTTGATCTTTCATAACCTCCCTCGTTCAGGCACCTTGTTTTTTCCCCCTCTGTCCCTCTGTTCCCCACGCTTCAGAGAGCAAGCAGATAGAGAGAAATAAAAAGAGAGAAATAAAGAGAGAGAGAGAGAGAGCATGCGCACGCAAGAGAGAGCAAGAGAGAAGGAGGATAGGAGCCAGAGTCGTATTTCTGCAGCCTTGTGATAGCGGGACATGAAGACAGGGACAAAGGGAGCCAGGGAAAAAGGGGACAGAAAGCAGGCAGCAGAGAGACGTGTTGGTACAAACCGTTTGGAATGAGAGGCAGAATATGAGAGAGAGAGAGACACGCTGGTGAGCTGTAGAGCTGTGTGGTGGAGATAGCTGAACAAAAGAAGGGTGGCAGATTTAAATTAATACTTCATACACACTCATTCTGTAATGAATACATAAACCCCAACACCACACCCACACACCATGGTAATTCTGAGTTGAACAATTTGCATATCAAGGTTCCATCGCCTCTTAAACATTAGGAGTCTTTTTGGTAGGGGGCGTGGCCTAAAATCTGAATTGAAGTACAATACAACATGCATTATAAATTGTTATAAACCAAGTGACAGAAAAAAAGGTAAGCACCAAAAAGGAATGGTCCGATTTGGATGTAATTTGGTACACGTGCAGACCAGAGATGGGCATGTAAATGATTCGATTTGCAAGGAGCTGGCACATCTAGTCACTAGACACAGAGGATGCCTCTTAGACGCATTAGACAGCATTACCAGCACTTGACGAGATTTTATAGGGGTCGCGTCGTGGGTTTGCTTGAGGCCGGGTTTCGTATCTCGCAATCACCCGGCATGTGGGGTACGTAAGGGCACCTACACACATCGTGAAGGTTCCGGTCGCCCGAGACAGACCACACCAAGGGAGGATCGTTATATTGGGTGCCAAGCATTACAGAACCCCAGGAAGTCTGCACCTGCCATCCGGACACAGGACTTGGACTTCACAACACCCAGAGTCATCCCGCACCGCGTCTAGACGACTGAAAAGGAGATGGACTACGGGTTCGCCAACCCGTGTGTAGGCTGCCGTTAACACCAGTGCAGAGACGACCTCTACCAACGTGATGGGAAGACCAAAGTACGGAGAAGGAACGAATCTGCTCATGATCCTAACCGTACAAGCTCATCTGTGTCATGGCTTGGTCTTGATGGCTGCTTCTGGAACAGGCGGTCATTTTTATTGATTGATTATTATAGCAGCAGAACGAATGCCAACGAAGAAACAAGAAATCTGGTGGAGTCTATGGATCGTTGGCTGGACGCAGTTATTACGAGCAAGAGCCATGCAGTTTAGTTCCAATACTTTAGTTCACTAGAAAAACTGGGTGATTTGATGCAAAATGTGTTGGAGGTAAAAGGAATAAAAGCTGATCGCTCTTCTCATATTCCTCACGATCTCACACACGAATGTCTTCGGTGCGCCGCAAGAACAAATTAAATGGCCATGCTGTTCCAATACTTTGAGGTGGCTGTGATTTTGAAACTGTACAGACAAAATAGCCTCACAAATTCAGAACAATTCTGAAGAAGCAAACTTGTCCAATCTGATGTAGGTCATTTGGGGGCATGGCCTAAAGCCTAAAGGTGGAGCTTTTACACTAAAAATAATTCAGATAAGAATTACTACTATTGAACTCTTTACATTACATTACTCCTTATATTAGTGTGATCTTCACGTCACTTTCATTCACATCTGATCCTTCCACCCGTTGATCTTAGGATTTATTTAATCCAATTTAACCAAGCAAAAATGGATTGGAGGAGGGAAGAAAGGAAGTGAGAGAGCAAGTAAGAAAAAAGGAAGGAAGGAATGGAAGGGATGAAGGTAAAAAGGAAGGGAGTGTGCAAGTAAGGAAGAAAGAAAGTGAGAAAGTAATAGGAAAAGGAAGCAAGGAATGAAAGAAGGAATGAAGGAAGGGAGTGAGTAAGTAAGAAAAGATGGAAGACAGAACGGATGTGAGGAAGCAAGTTAGTAAGAAAAGAAGTATTTAGTATTAATAAATATAAAGCTGCGATTTGCAGCTGCACTACGCTCAGAGCTGCTGACCCAGAAAATTAATCAACACCTTCTGACCAATCAGGACACAGAACTCAAAAGCATCGTGGTGTGAAAATCTAATAAGCGATGTATACCTCAAGACTGAACGATCCTGAAACACAACGCAGCGTGAGGCTGTGATGTCACAGTCACACTTCCTGCTGTACCTCATACAGACACGAACAACTAGGTGAAGAAAATGTGTTCAGAGATGAGGAACGTTTCCAGAGCAGGAGGAATCGCGTGAGGATTTGCTCGATCATCTGTGGGCGAGTCAAAAACAAGGAAAGTCAGGTTTCACCTTTATCCACAAGCTCAGTGGAATCCGTTAACATTAAGTTTATCCATCTCTCCATCTTCCAGATGCGTCCCATCTCCTCGGGTCTGCGCTAGGGGCTCTTCGGCTTCTCTGACGTGCTCACGTCTTTGAGCAGAAGACAGCACCATCTTCTGCCAAGTTCAGGTACTACCGCCAATTCCTCTTTATCATCATCTTTATAAACCAGTCAAACTTGAGAAAACCTTTATCATTTCTCCTCAGCGTCACAGGAACAGATCATTAAAGCTTAATCGCCATCCTCATTTACATTTACGGTCCTCTCGTCACCATGGCGACCAGAGGATGAGCTCCAGAGCGACTGGAGGATGACATTCCGAGCCGCCACCGCCGAGACGTTGACTGATGGCTTCAATAAAATCCTGAAATTTTAAATATCTTAAAATTTATCGTGGCTAATTGAATCTGACTAATCTGCCGGAATTCCTTCACCTCCTTCCAGCCCGTCTCGCTAAACCTCAGAGGTCTGCGCTGCTAATCCGTCCCTCATCACTCCAACTGTGAGACGAGTCACAGGTACGCGCTCTCAAACACAGGAGACTGACGGATGGGGCTTAAGGCTGGCGGGATCTATTTATTTATTCAGAGCAAATTGAGGATCAGTACCTGAATAAAAATCACAATGTCAGTTTGAAGCGCTCATGAAATATCCGGAGAGCTAGGATTTCATTCTGGATGTTGATGTATTTCCTTCTGTTGAACTGCTCGACTCGTTTACGTAATCGCAAACGGCATTCGAGATACGCCACCCACTCTAATGTTGCCCTCAAGTCCTGTCAGAATTACGAGAAGAACTCACTCAAAGTAGTTCCTGATGGTGTCCGTACAACGCAGCGAGTTCCAGCAACGAGAACCCACCCCACTCACAAAACCTCCACCTCACGCAAACACCACCCTCTCCTCAATCAAGCAATGGCTGCTCCGGAAGAGCAAGACACGCCCCTGGGGGCGGGGCATAGACACTACAGAAAGCATTCAACTGGATGATCAAAGTTTTTCATCACAAAAGTTTTTGGAAAATTTCAAGATTTCAGGAGAACTTCAAGTTAATCACGGTGATATGACCATACATCAAGGACGTGATGGACAAGGTCATGGTGTACGTTTCTCAACATACATTCATGCTCTGCATGTTCGCAAAGGGCGCACGCTTTTTCATGTTCACAGATGATCTGAAACCGAGTCAGACTATACACAGAGCCTTTCTCCAGGTGTGTAACGAAAGAGGAAGTTCTATACGGTTTGGTGTACATGTTCAACACACATGTGCAGCAGGTCCAGGGACACGGAGGATTTCCATTTGTATTAAATCACACAATAAGAGTTCACAGTCCGCCGAGCAAACCGGCTGCGAAAACGAAAAAGTTGTACTTTTAATCCATTTAGAGTTACATTTAATGTATATAAACCCTGTGTATTAGACTTTAATGGAATATAATAGAATAGAGAGTGTTACTATGCGTGGCTTTGAGGTTTGCCGTACAGGAAGCCGGACTCTTTGTTGTTAAAGCTGACGGAGTAGCAAGATTCCAGTCACAGTGCTGTGAGTTCAGCAAAATGAAGTCGAACATAAGAGCAGGTTTTTGTAGAAAAGTTTCACTACTGCAGGCTTTTTATAAAAAAAAATAAAAAAATGCCCCTTTGATGGATCAATTCTGCACTGCAGTGCCCATTTCCTTTACACAGCTTTTTTGTTTTTTTTAAATCATTGACAAGGTCATGTGAGGGGAGAATGGCACAAACTCCAGACAGAAGAAACACTGCACTATTCTGCGAGTGCAGGACTGGAATGAAATGCTGAAACTTCTGGTTAAAACGTGTGCAAAAGCAATATGTGCATTTTTTGGTCTTCAGAAGTATATTTATAAAAAAAAAAGTTAAATCTATAAATAAAACAATTTCTTGCATGGACAAAATGTGGTGCGCGCGCACACACACACACACACACACACACACACACACACACACACACGCACACTTTTCTGAAGCACAATGCAAATGGTGTGTGTGTATACCGGTCACAGGTGCAGGCCACCAGTAAGCTGAGCAGGTTGTACGTGATGAAGGTGAAGATGACAGCAGTGATAGTTCCACGAGGGATGGAGTAACTCGGGTTCCTCAGATCTCCTAACACACGCACACAAACAAACACGCGAGCGACTTCTTACAAATATATACATAAACACACACACAATATGATGGCTTTTGAAATGAGCAAACCTCATCTCCACACACACACACACACACCTGACATGTTGGATCCAGCCATAATTCCGGTACATCCATTGAACATGACTGCAAACACTGTGGCAAACGTCATAGTCATTCCTGTGGTGTAATCCACGGTGTAACCCGCTACACACACACACACACGAGAACTTCTTATTTACACAGAATGATAGAGATTTTGATATGATTTTTGTTTCACATACAACAGCTAAGATTCTTAGCACAACTCAGTGCTGAAGGTACTACAGGTTCCACATCTACAAGTACCAAGTGTTCTACAGCGCCTACAGATACTACATGTAGACCCTGTGGTACCTGTAATACAGGTACAACAGGTAGGCACCTTCCCTGATCTATTTGTTGATTTGAGCTCCATGTCCAGATTAGACTCCGCCCACTCTGTCCTGGATTATGTTCCAGTCCGTGGTTAAATAAGGTATCTCAGTAGGACACGGACAGACACACACACACCTTTGAGGTTTCCAAGCAGCGTGTCGAGTTTGAAGCCGGTGAAGTTGGCGCTGTTGAGGGCAGAGCTCAAGTTTCCCAGCATGCTCGGCAGCGGGATGTTCCGAGGTCTGACAGCAAAGAAGCTGATGAAGATGGTGAAGAGCACCACCATCACCACCATGAAGATGAGGAACGTGGCCTTGGCATAGATACGAGCGCCGATCAAACACACCAACACACACAGCAGCAGGATAATGCTGGCGTACAGCAGAGACCACCAATAACCAACCGGCATCACCGCGTACTGAGGGGCGCGGCCTATTGCATCTGTGGGAGAGAGAGAGATTTGGGGGGGGGGGGGGGGGATATTTAACAAGTAGTATTTTTTATACCACTCCTTCTATGAACCCTAATCACATGCACACCTTTTTGAACCTTTTTTCCCCCCCCAGATATCAGTGTCTATGTTCTGATTGGTTATCTTTATCATGCTGCAGTGAAACAGGGAGACACTTTGCCTTTTACATTGTTACAGTGACCGACACTGGAACACACACACTTTTGTGTACCTTCAGGACGTCCGAAGGTTGCAAGAACGGCCTCCACCAACCCGAGCACATAGAGGGCGCTGCCGCACACGTTGGCAAAGAAAAACATGATCCCGATACTGCCACCAAACTCCGGCCCTAAGGCTCGACTGATCATATCTACACACACACACAAACACACACCCCACCGGTTACAGACAACACAGACATGCACATACCAAACATAGTGTCCCCACAGTATCCCCTTATACCACAGCAACACTTACAGGTTTTCTTTTTTTATTATACTTCAGCTCCTGAGCTATAAACAGTCTTTCTTTCACCAGCATCTCTTTATTCTCTCTTAAGATAATGAGTCAAAAAACTGCAGCTTTTCATGTTACTGAAAAACTGCAAAGAAGTGTAAACTCCTCTGTGCTGAAGACGGCAGAAAACTCCACAGCTCCACCTCTGACTGTTACACAGCGCCGACACTGGAGGCTCCTTCCACACACCATACATAAACACATTTCTGCTTACAGAAAACTTCACCATATCAAGGATTTAAAAATTAAATAAAAATCTGTTTATTAAATCAGAGGCACATGCGCTGTACACGTCTCTGTAAACGAGCTGCTGCTATAGAAACAATAATGTCAGAATGTGCGCATTAATATAAACCTGCGCTATGGTCAGTGCTGCTGTTAAAGAGAATTAAACACCCTCTGACCAATCAGGACACAGAATTCAGGACAGATCGTTAGTGCTATAACAATAATAATAATAATAATGCAGGAGAGGACATTACAGTAAGCTCCACCGGCATCCAAGGCTCCGTTAGTGGAGATGGCGCAGATGGAGAGCACGGTCATGCTGATGATGAAATATGCCACCAAGAACATGACCATGGCCTGGTACAGTCCACACTGACCCACAACGAAGCCTACACACACACAAAAAAAGAGAGTCAATACATATAGAATTCTCACATATCAAACTTTCACTGTTGCTTACATCAACGGAGTCATTGTAAATGCTAGATAAGATCAAAACTATGCATAGCAATAAATTAATAATAATAACCACAACAACAACATATAACAAAGGGATACATGATAAATTTACAAATATATGAAATATGAATGTTTAAAAAAAATTTAATACAAAAAAAAATCAGGAAAATAAATAATAAATAAAACAAACTTATCCATCAGGGTCTGACTTCAGGTCAGAGGCAGGGCACACCCTGGGCAGGCCACCAAAGGAAAACGAAGAAATAAAATAATTAAAGAGACAGATGGATAGACGGAGACAGATGAACCACATAAGCAAATAAGTAAAATAAATGATTTACAAATGAATGAATTCCCCAACTTCCGACTCATTAGCACAGAGGTAGTCTACTAGCCCGGGCCCGTGGGGGCGGGGTTTACTATTAGCCTGGGCCCGTGGTCTATAGGGCAAGGTGTAGGGAGTGAAAGGTGAAATGGGGTAGGAAAAGCATGAATGCGCCCATGTGTGTGTGTGTGTGTGTGTGTGTGTGTGTGTGTTTAAAGCATTCCTTGGAAATGCAACTTCACATACCTCCACATACCAAGTCATAAGTCACACTCTTACCATGAGCATGTTTTTATTCTAGGAGGCATAAGAGACATAAAAACACAGATTAGATCACAATGGTGTATCACAAAGTAACGGTCTGTGTGTGTGTGTGTGTGTGTGTGTGTGTGTGTGTGTGTGTGTGTGTGTCCCTCAATCTCTCATCATGTGAGCATAATTAATGATTTGAAACTGGAACTGTACTCTGGAATGGAAGGGAGTGTAAAAGTGAGTGTGGAGAGATTATGTCAGGTGTGTGTGCGTGTGTGGGGCAATGCTGCATAAACGTTGTGCTGTTAAGAGGATAAACAGCTCAGGCGGAGTCTCGTGTGAGGGTGTGTGCCTGTGCAAGTTTCTGCAATCAATAACCCAGTTACGAGATTTCATATTAAAACACAGTCAAGCCAACGTGATCACTTTCACACACACACGAGAGATAGATTAAACAGGATTAATGTGCAATGAGACTAATTATTGAAACTACAACCACACTACAAGAGAATGTCAAGGAAGAAAAAGAAGAAATGTATCGGAAATAACGAATAATAATAATTATACCCAAAAATCTGTCACTGCATTCCAACAGAATATTCTGGAAAAATGTAATTTACACCACACTTTAAAAACAAACAAACCTATAAATATGAATACTGAGCCGGTCCAGAGAGAGAGAGAGGGAGGACAACTGAGTGAGAGAAATTTAGAGAGACAACGTAAGAGAACAAAAGGCGGATATTTTCAGCACCCACATGATGCAGTATTGTTTACACTACAGTGTTAAACACTCGTGCCTACATGGGGGATCAGACTACTTCATCAGAACGAACACACACACACTTCAGAATCTGAGTTACCTTCAGATTTTATTTCTGCACTCATTCAGTTCATTTTCATATGAATTAAGTGGTTGTTTACCTAAAGAAAAAGAAATGCCCCAAATATGGTAAGGAACTTCCCTTTAAAAGGTTGTTTTAATGGCTCTGTGTGTGTGTGTGTGTGTGTGTGTGTGTGTGTGTGTGTGTGTGTGTGTGTAGTCCATTACCTCGGTTACATTAGGGAAAGCTGTGATGGTGTGTGATGATCCCTCATTACTGTTATTGCAACTGGAATGAAGGTATTGCAGCGCAAGTGATATGACAAGCTGCGTGATCGAGCAAGACCTCACGTTCAGTAAGCGCACGTAGCTTTAACGTGTTGGCCGGGTCTCCTGTCTGCACCTCGCTGTGAGCTCCAGACAGCCTTTACTGAGCAGCCATGCTGATACAATTAACAAACAAATTTTATTCAAACACAGTCGATAAGTCGCACACCAGGAGTGTAAATGTCTGCATGATCTCTACTGAGCCTCTCCACCTCACCCCCCCCCACCACCAGGCCAACTTCCACAAATCCACTGAACTCCGTGTGTAAAGTTTGGGAATGTGTGAATTTGGACCGACTCCAAAAGCACATGACACACACACACACACACACACACACACACACACACACACACACACACACACACACACACACACACACAGCAATGTTATATCCATAAGGAGGTCTTTGATATTTAAGCAGAGAAATGATGCACTAAAGAAATATCTTAATTTAATCAAATTAGTTTATTGATTACTTGTGTGTGTGTTATAGGAACACTCCTCTGAAACGTTTACATCAAACACACAAACAAGTAAACACATCCACTTCCATTTAATGCAACTAGGTAATTGCTGTAATTACGGTCATACAGAGATGCAGAACTATTGGCACCCTTTGAGAGAAGACAGACACATAGAGAAAGAGAAAGAGCAAGACAGACCGAGTCAGAAGCGGAACTATTGGCACCTATTGACAGAGATAGACCGACAAGATGCACAACTATTGACACTCTGACAGACAAAGTGCCAGTTAGAAGTGGAACTACTGGCGTCGATAGATAGATATTTTAGTTACCATGATAACTAGAACCATAAAAAAAAAAGAACGCGCAGTAACAAAGCGCACATTATCGTAATACAATTACAGCCATCACGACACTGACAATACGCAGAACCAGAGTGTTTTGTTTTTCTCGCACGCTCACACACACACTCACCTATCCGTAAGAATACCACCACGCTGAACATGGAGAGTAGAGTGGGAATAACCACCCCGTAGAAGGTGGAGAGTTTCTGAGGCTGTCCATGAGCGGATCTCCGCCTCACCGCCCTGCGTTCCGCAGATTCCTCGCGCGCCCGGTGCTCACCGGAGTCCTCGTGCACGCTAGACGCGAGCCGGTAATGCAACAGCGGAGTGCGTTCACCCATGATAGCGCGGTCTCCCTTCCACAGCACGCTTACTGTGCAGAGCGCTTACCACTCAGTGTGATTTCGGGGTTTGTGTTGAACTTTTTCTCGGTTATTTAAACTCCATTCTCAATCACGAGTGTGATGTTTCTACTGAAACGTAGCGCGCGCACCACGACACAGAATCGAAAACTAAACCCAACGATTTCAGGACCTGCTGCCGAACACTTCCGTTATCGCTCTAAACCCGACGGATAAAATTAGCAGTGATTCTTTTCTTTTCTTTTCAGTTCCTCTTGGTTTTTTTCCTCCCTGCTACTATTCGGTCAGAGTCGGCCTGGTCATGTGACAAGCGCTCGAGCGTCCCAGCGCCATTCAGTCACGTGATGATTCTCTGTCAGCCAATCAGAGACGCCGTTTTTATTGCCGCACCGGCACGCGGGGTTTGAAGTTGACACTGGGTTTTTGATTAACAGATTAATAGCCCGGAAATAACTACTTCCTGGATCAGAAAGGAGCAATTTGAACATTTATAAATGACATTTTCTTCATTCCTCTGCCAGTTATAAAGTGGTCTATCTATCTATCTCCTTTTGTTCCCTCTTTCATTTTAAAATCTAGTAAAAGAGGAGTAGTAAGTTTAAAAAACAAATGTCCATAGTGTTCCAAAATTCAGACATGCTTGCTTCTGTAGAGTTGCTGTTTTGCACACAGTTTCAAAAATAGCGGAATGTGTGTTTAATATACACATAAATGTAAACATTAACTAAGTTAATAAGATATTAATTCCCACCTTTAGACTTTGGACCACGCCCCTTACCTGAGTCTGATCCTGGCCTGTTTAAACACAAACGGAAGAAAGTTATCTAATTTGTCAAAACTTCCACAAATCTCTTGCCAAATGAAATACAGCACTCGAAACCATGTTCTCTCTTCCCAAAGCTGATTCCTTCCACCAAAACAATAGACACTGTTATCATATGTTGAGCATCAAATAAACACAGATGTGATCAATTCAAAACACTATCATCAAAAATGTTCATGTATGTTCTGGCTTCATGAGGCCATGTTACATATTCAAATGCATACAGGTGTGTGGAAATCAATTTAAAAAAAGGTAACAAAAGAAATATTTATTCGTTACTGCAAGACAAAATGAACTGACAAAAAAAAAAATTGCAAAATGTAATGAAACATATCACTCTGCATCTCGCCTCTGATCCTGGTCAGGCCTGAGGACCTCATCCACATCAGCTGCGATGTTCTTCCTGGCCAAGCAGTGGGGGAAAAAAACATGGCATGGTGGATCTATCCCTGGCATTCATCTGCGTAGATGTCATCACATGCCTCCTCCATTACATGAAGTAATTCCACACGCTCGTAGGGTCTGTTTTCGTACACTTTCCATCGTCATGCTGAAAGGAATTCCTTTTGGATTGGAAAATCCAATCCATTGGAAAATCCATTTCTATTGGATTTAGAAATGGGGAATATGGTGGAAGGTACAACACTGCAAAACGTGGGTTGTTAGCGAACCAGTCAGAGCGGCTCGGTGGAAACTCACATCATCCCAAATGACAATGAAGAAAGTATATATAAAGATATGTCTATACAGAGTACTGAGAGGATGCTGTGCTCACATGCACGTACTGGTACCACTGCTCCTTCATTCGATCAGATTTGCTTTCAAATGGAACCGGATATACCTGTTTCACCCGCAGCCGGTAAAGTCATGACAAGAATCACCTGGTCAGTGTTTGAGAAATGGACATTGTCTTTCAGGATTCGGTCTCTGATTTCCTTCAGGGTGATGGCATTATTTTCCAAAACCATGTTGATTAAGGTGGTCTCTTGCTCGTTCTGCGAATTTCCGATCTGCAGGATACACATTTTACTATAGCTATGTAAATGTAATACAAAACATTAGGGGACATTTCTGTGAGCACTGTAGATATCCAAAGAAAACATAAAGTTAAAGTGGTTATTTAGATATTCTCTTCTCTACTGTGAAGATTCGGCTGGACTCGCTGCTAGGCTTCAGTCATGGTTAGACCATGATGGATTACATGCTCCACCAAAGGTGCACATATTTCAATGGGAATATTGGCTCGCCTTCACCTTCCTCTGTGTTCTTGCTGATCCATCTTCTTGCACACCTGTATAGGTCACTTGAGGCCTCTTTAATACTCAGATACATGATTGTTCATTCAGTTTGCACAATGGAACATGAGTGAGACTAATTGGTAATCAGTGTGTTGCATTTTGAAGGCCAATGTTTCAAGTTGAACAGTGTGTGCTAAATGATGCAATTTGTGTTATGAGATTTGCAAAAGTGTGATTTAGAGCGATATTTGAGTAAGACCAATGGAATTGTGTTTAGAGTTTAGTAGTTTGGAGTCATGTTGTTGGTGCATGAGCTTCAGAACTGCATGCATTTTTGTGTGTAAAACTGTAAAAAGACCCAAAGAATAGCAACTCGTGATGTTCCTGAGAAACCGCAAAGAAGCGTAAGCTCTGTGCTGATGTTGTAAAACGTCAAGTTACAGCTTTACTTCTGACTGTTACAAAGCACCGACAGTGGAGACTCCTTCCTTATATGATACAGAAACATTTCCTTTCAGAAAACTTCAGCGATTTTCTTTGGTGGATGTTCATTATGTACAGATTTTGAACAGTTCTTTCATTGTTGTTGGCTCGTCAGCGTCACATGAGAGGTCGATCACATGCAGGGTCGTGTCGTGCGGTCTGATGGGCCTGGGGAGGTGTTTAAGTTCCCGGCTTGGGGGAATGTGATCTGTGTGTGTGTGTGTGTGTGTGTGTGTGTGTGTGTGTGTGTGTGTGTGTGTGTGTGTGCATACAATAAAACTTTACACAAAACAGCATCACAAATGAAAGACTATATTATGTTTGGAATTGTGGAGTTTTGGGATGGATGTGTGGAGAAAATCTTTTTTACTTTGTATGCATATCTTTCTTCAAGTCATTGTCTGACATCCCCTCCCTCTGTTTAAAGACACGCCCCTTTTCCCTGTTTAAGCTTCTGCTTTCACGCTTTCTCTCTGTTCTGCTTCTCTATTATGTGTTTGAATTTATGCTCTTGTGGGTTGTCTTGCTGCGAGTTCCATATACTTGTCCATATCCATCTACTGCTAGAACATTACGTGTACAATTTGATCTGAAGGCGTTCAAGCTTTGGAGAGAGATGCTGGAGCATTATGGGTAACGTAATCTGTATGGAATGACCTAAATTCCTCCTGAAGTCCATCTTGATGTGACTGAGCTTCTAAATGAAAGAGATCATCGTGGAAATTGTGTCATCACTGTAGAGCCACCTTCACAGAACAGAGGTGGTGTGGTGTCTCCCATTCTGCCCGCAGTGTGAGAGATGACATAGCTCAGGCGTGGCTCAGAGAAATGTCCTGAGGGTGAACAGGGCCACAGCAGAAAGCACTTCATTTGTTTGTTGGATGAAATCATTGCAGTTATTTTCAGTAAAGCTGATGAAGTGTTTGATTTCCACTCTGGTTAGTGTTTAGGAGCATGAGGAGGTGTGAGCAGGAATTGAAACGTTTTGTGTTTCTAGCACGCATGAACAATGTCTTCTCTGACAGGTTACATCGTAATAGTCCTTCTGTTTGTTTGTTCTTTTCCTCAGGGAACCTGAAACCACGGCTGGAGAAAGTACCGAAAATGTGCCAGAGTAAACGGGCACAAATGAGAACCTGACCGTAGAAATTAAAGCTGTGAGCAAACAAACAAAACCACTTTTAAGAAATGTTCACTCACGTCTTTCACCATGTTTAACTAATCTGGTCGCATTATAGGAAAGAACCCACAACGTTTTATCCAAAATACGGAGTAGTGACTGGTACAGACACGTCACGTCCACAACACCAGCTGTTTCTTAATGATGTATTCTCAACACAAGAAATATTTCTAAATCTCATGTTGTTTCCAAAATTCTTCCCTCTTTCATCTTCATCATCATGCTTTTTGCCTTTAAAATTCAGAGTTGAGAAATGAGTCACTGACAAAAGTTTGTCTGATGTTACATCCACAACGCCAATAAATCACTGTCTCTCTTTTTCTCTCACTCTCTCTCCCTGTCTGTAATTATTTCTCTCTCTCTCTCTCTCTCTCTCTCTCTCTCTCTCTCTCTCTCTCTCTCTCTCTCTCTCTCTCTCTCTCTAGCCAGCGGAGGTGAAGGCACTTGTAGCAACTGACCGTCACACTTTATTTTCTAATGGAGCGGTAATAGCAGGCAAGAAGTGCACAGTGCTGAGAGATTCCCTTAACTTGGAAGGACAGAACACCATGGACCTGAAAATGAAAACCTCAGATAAAGACCCTGATCCTTTTCCCTTCACTGTTGGCAAATCAAATCAAGGTAACACACAGTCACACACACTACACAACACAGATCCACACTTTATTACTGTGTAGGGTGCAAAAACCCTGCATTACAAATTTCACAAGAAAAAACACAATATGTGTTTTTAGACTAATAGAGACATTTATTTATTTATTTACTGAGGACTCGGACTAAATCAGTTCAAATCAGGTTTATTTATGCAAAAGTTTATCAACAGATATTGTTACAGTGCAGCTTTACAGAAATCTTGATACAGATTTAGATCTTTAATGAACAAGCCAGAGGTGAGACACCCTGAGACACCATGAGGAAGAAACTTTGAGAGGAACCAGACTTTAAAAGGGAACTCGTGCTCATCTGGGTGACACCAGACAGTGAGATTATAAATCATTCCTCTTCCACAACTGCTTACTAAAAGATCATGCAGGACTAAAGTAGATTAATGGGGATTTTACTATTACAATGGATTTAGAGATAAGATAAGATTAAAAAAAAAAAACTTTATTGGGCCTGAGGGAAATTCTGGTGAGCTGCTCAAGACAATACAAAACTGAGAAGATAATGATCAAGAATTAGCCTTTATTTGTGACATGTACATCACAGCAGAGTGAAATTCTTTTCTTCACATATTATAGCTTGTTAGGAAGTTTAGGTCAGAGGTTAGGGTCAGTCCTGATACAGCAGCCCCTGTAGCAGAGAGGGTTAAGGGCCCTGCTCAGGGGCCAGACAGGGGCAGTGCTGGGGCTTGAACAACTGACCTTCTGATTAGTTACCCAGAGCCTTGACAACTAAATGCAGATAAAGATGTACTGGTAATAAAATACAAATAATATTTAAAAACTGTACAAACTATGCAACATGTACCATAACTATTGAAAGTAAACTAAAATAAACTAGTGACTTGTTTCCTGTAGACTTGAACATCATTGCTCACTGTGATACTGCAGCTGATTTTGTCATTGTCATGGTGACTGTTAGAGTTTTTGGAGTTTCATGCGTTTCTGTTTAAGCTGGTTCTCATTATCAATGTGCACCGGAGAAGTGTTCAGAGCTTAATCAACCGATTCTGTCTCTCTTTCTCTTTCTCTGTCTCTCTCAAATCTGTTTTGCAGCTCTGGTCATAGCTAAAGGAGTGAAAGATGCTCATGGAGGAAAGATCAATCCTCCTGTCTTTGATATGACTACTTACCTCCGGAAGATGAATCTCTGAACCTCCATACACCTCTCTCTTTCGCGCACACACACACACACACACACACACACACACACACACACACACACACACACACACACCCCCATCCAGGCAATTCCAGCATGTTCTCCTCAGTGAATCTGGAGAGGATGCTGCAGCAATGGATCAATTAAGCACCTGTCAAGTTGATTGGCTAATTGATGGTATTCATTAAGGAATGGGTGGCGCTTCATCTCAGGCACCTGTTTATTAGATTATTTTGTTTATTGGTTTATTATTTTGATGCTGAACTGAACAAATGTTAAAATGTTAGCCCGATAAAGAAAACATAGTAAAGTTTATTCTGAGATCATGACCGAGTGTGTGTGAGTTCATGGTGTGTGTTTTTGTGTTGTTTTTTGAGCCTTATAAAATAAGCATCTTCATCTCAGGGAGAGGTTAAAGGTCATCAAGAGTAGAAGCAAGAAATTAACACACACACACACACACACACACAGAGGAATGGCTGGAACTTGTCAAATGTGTGTTGTCAAAAGTCCTATCACAACTGCACAATTGTTCCCCTAAACAAAGTTGAGTGTGTGTGTGTGTGTGTGTGTGTGTGTGTGTGTGTGTTGCTCTAAGTCTTGTGTGTAAAACATCTTATGCTTTAGAATGTCCACCCATAGCACCTGTTAAAACATTAATGTGTGTGTGTGTGTGTGTTTGACTGCCCTTCCAACTTAATTGCATTGTCCATTTAGTTATGTAAATGAACTTTGACCTTTCCTTCCAGTGTTTAAAGGGAATGTTTGAGTTTTACATGACAAATCTGAAACAATTCCAGAGAGAAAGAATAAAATAAATACATATGATATCTTAATGTTCTATGATGTTAAATGTTTTAATTAGAATTTCACATTTCAAATTAAATGTCAGTTTAATTGTTATATATAACAGTTAGGTGCGCCGTATATTTAGACTCGGAGCAACTGACAAGTTTGACAGAAGCATGTGGTAATGTTAGCATGATGCAAAGTGGTGGTTAGATTATTGTTAGCTGAAGTGGAGAAACAAATGAATGTGAAATCCAGACACATTCAGTGTGTATTAATATGAGATGTGTGTATCACACGTGTGAGTAGTGTGTGTACATGGTGAAGACACTCCTGTCTCTGTAAGTTATACACACATCACCATTTTCTTGTTTCATAAGCTGATTTATCATTATAACGGAATGTTTTATTGTCTGCTGGATGTTTTTGAGGTCAGATGCTTTACAGTGCGGTATTAAACGGATATACAACACTCCGTGGTGTGATGTTGCTGTTCAGCATGGCCGAGGTGTGAGAGGAAGGCGATGAGCAGGAGTGTGGGAAACCATTCTTAGTAGGAATTGCTGCTGAAGAGAGAATAAAAGCGTGTATGCACATGACAATCCAAAAGCAGTGAAGAATAAAAAGGTTTCAACAACACACCCTGCACCCACTTCCTGTCAGTTACTCACTTCCTGTTAGCAACCCAAACCATCATGAACAGCACACAGCACCCTGGCAGTCATAAACATGGAGACTGCTGATAGAGTGAATGAAGGAGGTCCTCTTTTACACATTCATCCTCAGATGGAAAAAATGTAGTACCTAATTTGCATATTTGAAACATTACATCATGTGACTACGTTCTTATTACTGAGTCTGAATATTTCTCTTATTAGTTACACTCAGTACACCATTCCATTTGTTAACCTGAAGTTACATAAAAGTCAGTTCATAAGTGATCACTCTTACTGCCACAGATACATGAGTTACACCAAAGGGAACAACGGATTTCTACATTTCCATTTGAGTTTGAAATTCTCACTGCATCAGCTACACAAAGTCCTAAAAACAGCGAGAGTGTGAGACTAACATGGGGTAATGCTGGGACAGTGTTTGAGTAACGCTTTAATAACATTAGTGTGTGTGTGAGTGTGTTTAGTGATGTCCATCGAGGACCCGTTTGATCAGGATGATTGGCAGAACTGGACAGAGTTCACCGCTTCAGTGGACATCCAGATTGTAGGAGACGACCTGACGGTGACGAACCCCAAACGCATCCAACAGGCCGTGGAGAAAAAAGCCTGCAACTGTCTGCTGCTCAAAGTCAATCAGATTGGCTCTGTGACTGAGTCTATACAGGCGTCAGTACACACACACACACACACACACACACA
>JAQQZR010000003.1:21612918-21625369 GCA_030068235.1 Notoglanidium macrostoma | reverse complement strand
TTTTCTTGTTTTTCTTTTTTTCCTTTTATAATACATGTAATATGATGGCCGCTTTTGGCTTTTTGTTTTCGGTGTAAATTATGCTCTTTGTTTTTCTTTTTTCTCAGTGTTAATAAAAGTCTGATTTAAAAAATAAAAAAAAATCTCTTTCTCTCTCTCCCTCTCTCTCTCTCTCCCTCTCTTTCCCTCCCTCCCTCTCCCTCTCTTTCTGTTCCTCTCTCTCCCTCTCTTTCTGTCCCTCTGTCTCCCTCTCTTTCTATCTCTCCCTCCTTCCCTCTCCCTCTCTTTCTGTCCCTCTCTCTACCTCTCTCTTTGTCCCTCTCTCTCTGACCCTCCCGCCCTCTCTTTCTGTCCCTCTCTCTCTCCCTGTCCCTCTCGCTCTCTCCCTCTCTCCCTGTCCCTCTCTTTCTGTCCCTCTCTCTCCCACCCTCCCTCTCTCTCTCTCCCTCTCTCTCTCCCTCTGTCTCTGTCCCTTCCCCTCTCTCTCTCTCTCTCTCTCTCCCTCTCTCTCTCTGTACAAACTGTTGGATGTTTGTGTAACTATAAGTAAACACACATCCTCAGTAAATGTGTTTTCATGAACGACCCTCACAGGAAAGTCACATGAACATCACATGGTCATTTTTCACATCATAATGTTTCACATGTGATCATCTTCTAATAAATTACTCACACAACATCATGTGGATTTTCTTTACTTCAGGGCAACACGGTGAAATGCACTTTGTGCTCACACTTTACTCACATGCTGCTTACAGTTTGCACATGTTCCTTGCAGTTTACTCACATGTTGCTGACACATTACTCACATATTACTCAGACTTTGCTCATTCGTTATGCACACATTACTCACACTTTATGCACATTGCTTACACTTTACTCACGCATTACTTACACAATGCTCACACCTTGCTCACATGTTACTCACACTTTACTCGTGTTACACTTTACTCACATGTTGCTCACGCATTACTCACATTTTACTCACACATTACTCACATTTTACTCACACATTGCTCAAGTGTTACTCACATTTTACTCGTGTTACACATTTGTATAATTAATTTGAAATAAATTGATTGAAATGAAATTTTGGGTTTCAGTTCTCAGAAATCTTTACATCCAGTTATCAGTCTGTAAAAGCAGAAAATTAAGATAATTGCAGAGTAAGCAAAAAAAAAAAAAACCCCATCCTAAAATGCTCTCAAAATCTATACAAGAGAACAGGATTTATAGTGTGTGTGTGTGTGTGTGTGTGTGTGTTTTCAGTACCACACTAATGAAAGGAAGACATCCTACCTGCAAAACAGCCAACCCATCACACCAGTCCCCTGACCATGAAGAAGAGAAAGATGATGACATCACTTCCTCCTCATGCCCATTATGTGGGCATGTCTTTGACATGCCCCTCCTCCTGCCCTGTGCGCACACTCTATGTGGGCGGTGCTTAAAAGAAAAGGCGAGATTAGATAAAAGCAGGTCGCAGGCGTCTCGTATGATCTGCGCCGTCTTCTGCCCATGCTGTTGCCATGGCGTTGAACTGCCCTGCGCTGATTGGTCGACAGCTACTGCATGCCTGCCCCTTGACCCCACAGTGACCTTTGACCCGGAATGTGGTGCACAGTACGCGGACGACCATGAAGAGGGGGTCCGGAAAAAAACAGCACAGAAACCAGGTGAGATCGTCCAAAGAACGCTTAAAGAACCCTCTTTTTTAAAAACCTGTCAGGAGGTTTTAAGGGTTAATTACAAAATTAAGGGTTCTCAGACTGTAAAATATGTTCTACTTGGAACTCTTTCTTTTAGGGAAACACTTTATTCTAACGTTCTACGTTACTCATAGGTTCTTTGTAATAAGTAACAGTGTCCAGCTTGGAACCTGGAGCTAAGCTTTGATAGGCGGATGGTTAAAGGGTTGCATATTATTCAAGAGATCACAAAGTAATGAAGGGTTCCATTTAAAACATCCTAAAAGGGTTCTAGTTGGAACTTTTTCTGACAGTCTTGAAACTTAAAAGTTGTAAAGGTTTCCCAGTAGGACAAAGAACCCACGTGTAAGTGACTGAATCTGCTGCATGTTCGGTTTGTTTCACCTGCAGGAGGCGACATGGACCTGTCCGAGGAGGAGATGGAACGTTCCGTCTCAGGTAAAGAATGATCTTTAAACAGCATTCTCTGGCGAATCACTCACTCAGCCAATTTTTTTTTAGCTGATAAATATCTAGTAAATATTATAAACCCAGTGGTGTCAAAGTTTATTTGATCATCAGTTATAAAATTATACTATTGCTTTATAATTAACGTTTCAATGTTACATTTCTTGTTGAAGTTGTTAAAAAACCATTTCAGGTCATTTTGTAATTGTGTCTTAAATGTTTACCTTTTTTTTTTGGAAGAATTTTCCGTAGAAATCATAAAAACTTTTCCTCTTTTAATTTTAAATATTTACCATAAATATATTTATATTTATTGAGTATTCCCCGTGTCTGTATCCGGATTGTGTCTTCACTGTTACCTGTGATGGGATTTAAAAAAAAAAAACATTAATCCTCTCTGACCTTTGACCCCTGATCTCCTCAGGTCTACTCTTTGCTCTAGACTCCTCCTCCACAGCCCCGCCCCTCCAGCTCACAAACTCCGCCCTCACGGTCACCTTCAGGGACTCTAACGCTCAGGCCGGGGGTCGTGACCTCTGTGCGTCTCTCCCTCAGGTGTGTGCTGATGTGGAGATCCTCAGGGGACAGTACTACTGGGAGGTCGATGTGTGCAACAGTGCCCTCTACTGCATTGGTAAGCAATAAAATATGCTAGCAGTGTCTGGAAAGCACTTTCGCCATTTACATTAGTGAAACAATTAGTTTTAACTCGATCAGATTATTCATGTAATTAAAGCGCATTACCCATCTGTGTTATTGCCTGATAGCATAGCAGTGGTTTTGTCAAATAATGAGTAAGTGTTTTAAAGGTTTTCATTTTACACACAAACATCGCATGCTGTGAGACTGCCTTCCAGTTTCATCCCAAAATTCTGCTGGCTTACAAACCTCCTTCCAAAACCAGCACAATATCAAGGATGTCATTATTATTCCTGTGATTTACTGCGTTCAGAACATTCAGTCATATCTTTACTGCCACCCAGTGGCTGTGTTTATTACTGTAGCTTAAACTGAACTTGGATTTGGACTCGGAGAGTAGAAGCCATCAGGTTATTCTGTACTCTTCCATCCTCTCACATAAACACACATCATGTTCTGAAACCTGTGCTGTGAGAAACAAAGAGAAATTATGAGAAACAGAAAGAAACGACAAAAAACAGTGAGAAACAGTGAGAAAAGGGGAGATAAAGACAGAAACAGAGAGAAATAGTGTGAGAGAGAAACACCAAGAAACTGAGAGACAAACAGTAAGAAACAGAGCGAAACAAAGCAATAAATGGAGGGACAAAGAGAAAAACAGTGAGAAACAGTAGAGGAACAATGAGAAAGAGCTAGAAACTGAGAGAAAAAGAGAGAAACCGTAAGAAACAGAGAGAAACAGAAAAATACAGAAGCGTCAAGAAACAGAGAGATCTAGAGAAAAAGCAAGAAACAGAGAGAGAAAGTGAGAAACAGGTAGAAAATGAGAGAAACCACCAGAAACAGAGAAAGAGGGAGAAACAAAGTGAAACAGTGAGAAATGGGAGAGAAACCGAGAAAGTGCAAGAAACAGAGAGTAAAAGACATAAACAGAGAAACAGAAAGAATCGATGAGAAGCAGCAAGAAAGAGAAGAAATAGAGAGAAAAAGAGAAACAGAGCTGTTATAACTGGATCCACGGTGTTTAGTTTAACTCCGCTTCATTTAAGGCACATTTTAAAAATAAATAATTTACAAAATGATTTCTACCTTTTATTCCGTTTAGCTCATACGAGGCATTTCTTTCTGTTTATAAACCCTAGTTATGTTTCTGTATGCGGTGATGTGCACTGTATGTTAGAGATCAGATAAAATCCCCAAAAAATAATTAAACACATTCAGATTTTGGTAAAAACGATCACAGCCATTTCAACGATAGTGCAACTGTTAAATAAATACAGTAATTATTTATTTGTTAAAATGAATATTTAAGTTATATATGTTAGGTTGAGCCTCAAGATATTGAGAACATTAGCTGGAACAAATAGAAATTTGCTGAAAGTGATGAAAGTGCTGAAAAACTGTTTTTGCCACTAATTTACTTTACCTAAATTAAATGCTCTATTGTCCAATTAGAAACATGTACTCATGTTAGCCACGCCCCCTCTCTTCTGCAGGTGTGAGCTCGTTGGCTGGTGGTGATGCGTGGTGGTTTGAGAGGCGCGGCTCTGGTTTCCATGCTGTGTTTGATGGCCGGCGCGAGCTCCTCCCCTCTGTCCCACCACAGCTTAAAACAGTGGGCGTGTTCTTAAATGTGGGCGGGGCTTCGATCACATTCCATAACCCATTAACAGAAGAACTGCTTGCAGTGATCCCGTCCATTTTCACTCCTCCTCTTTGTCCAGCATTTCAACTGGGCCAAGGACGGCTGAAGCTCCGCCCGGGTCTGCCTCCACCCAACCACGTCTTTCTGAGTCGCAACTCTGCCTTTCGGGAACCTGAAGGGGCGGGGCGTGGACGGTGGAGGCGGGATGTTGCATTCGGGTCAGTGAGGGCCGTGATACAGAAGTTTGAAGATATGGTAGCTTCAGATTCCGATTCAGGCCTGATGTCCAGCTGTAGCTCCAGCTCCACGCTGACCTCCATCCCTGACCCGAGTCCAGAAACGTCTGCATGTCATCCTGCACAGGAACGCTGAACGTACCATTTACTAGCTACATTATGATCATTTGGGCAAAATAACGATCCATGAACTACTCCACTGCTTCCTGGACAGTGTCATCTATTCAGCTTTATCTGCAATGCTAACAGTGAGCGAGTGATATCTGAGGTCAATGCTAATTAAACACTACTAACCTCGTAGCCTAACCAGCTAGCTAATCAACAAATAAATAAATAAGCTACCCATATTTATGTGTCCTTAAATTGATGCTTAAAACCCTGGATGTTGACAGGATGTGCATTTTCGGTTTGCAAGTTGTTAAAAAAAACGCTTTTACAGACAGCTGTGTGATTTGTTCACGCTCAAAAATGAAAATACACCGTGAAAATGCAAAGTGCGCGAGTCATTATAGTGTTCGTGAATGAGGACGTGATCGATCGCAGCTAGGTGAACCTGAGCTGGGCTAATACTCTGGAAAATGGGGACCTCTGGTGGTGTGGAAGGGTATTGTCAGGCTGAGCCGGTGACATGTATGACTTATTGGAATTAAAAAAGAAGGATAATGTTTTTGCCCATAGAGTCTTGTATGATTAATACAGGTGTACTGCAGGTCATATGCACGAATCCTCACAAACTTCGCACATAGTGTAGAGCGGTGTGTACGCCACTGCGCTAGCTCTCCAGTAAGATTGGATGAATCCTGCAGTTTATTCACATAGACATGCAGAAGTGATGTAAAGATGAAAAACTTGAGAAAACAAGCATGCTGCAACACGTAATAGAGGGAGATTTTCAGGCATACGCTCGGTGGCAGTTTGAATTTCCTCCATGCCTGGACTTTACCCAACGCCAGAGCAGCACAGCTGCTGTCGAGCTACACACTGAAATCTCACTCATGTGCTGTCCAAGAATGAGTCGAGGTCTGATGATGTAACTGAACAGCTTAAAATATCCAACAGTCAAAAAGCAGAAAATTAGCTGCGTGTGAACTGTAACTCGAGTAAACGAAAGTTAGAATGCTGTTGTGAACTTATTGTAAACAAGTGTGGAAGTCATTTTCTGTGTATACACAAACTTCAGGAGCCGTGTGTGTGTGTGTGTGTGTGTGTGTGTGTGTGTGTGTGTGTGTGTGGGCATGTCCTCACAAGACCACGAATATCTGACAGTTTTTGCGGTGTGGGGACATTCAGCTGCCTCATTTTCAATGAGGAAAAGTGCTTTACAAAATGTCACATTTCATTTAAAAAGTTTAAAAAGCTAAAGGATCCCTTTTGGTTACTGAGGTTACAAAACGTGTGTGTGTGTGTGTGTGTGTGTGTGTGTGTGTGTGTGTGTGTGTGTGTGTGTGTGCCCAATTAATTATTTAGGTGATATATGGATTCATGGCACACTCATTCAACTCATTGTTTTCATTTTGTTCCAGAAAAACAGGATGCAGTCATTCAGAGAAGCTGTTTAGAAGCGAGAAACCCGGAGAGTGTGTTTGAAGTTTCGGGCCCACATGTGGAAATGATTTATGGTGATCTGACGACAACGATGTTACACGCGTTCATTCATTTTATTTCCTTAATCTGTTCCAAGACAACTTATCATAACCTATTACTGAACTGCATATGCACTTAGTCACTGAGTGTGTGTTTGTGTGTGTGTGAGGGTGCGAGTGAGTGACTTGATGTCTGGACTCGATAAACACCTCATGGCGTCAGTTGTGGTGTGTGTGTGAGACAGCGCATATGCGTGTGTGTTTGTCATACCCTAACCATTTCCAAACACTCAGCCTCGTTTATCTTTATCTTTCAGTGAAGTTGTGTGTAAATATTTTTGTGGCCAAACTGAACTGATAATTCCCACAAGATTTACTTCTTTTTTTTTTGTGCTCACGTAAAAATGCCAATCAGCTGTAAATTTTGACGCATGTTTATGGCAGAGTTGATTTGCATTTAGACACGCCCACAAAACTCCATAAAAGGCAAAGCTCACAGAGAGCTGAAAACCACAAAATGGTGACACCTTTTATAGGGTGCCATTACTTTTGTACTTTTGGGTTCATTCATGGAATTGTTTGGAATCAAATTCATTCACATCCAGCGAGATCAGTGAGGTAAATGTGTTGTTTATCCCACATTGTAGTGGATCGGCTGAGACGTGTTCAGTGTGCACACAGTGTTTCCTTCTACTAGATTTGTACTCAAGCTACAAAGCTAATGTTGTTACTAAGTAATGGAAGCTCATGGCCTCCAGTTTAGCATTGTGCAAACTGTTATCGTGCATCTCAGTGTCACTATTAACACATAAATACTGTCATCAGATCACAGAATAAACCTGAAGTAATAATAATCTGAATCACTTCTGCTGTACAAGCTCCGCCCTTCATCATTTAGGCCACACCCCTGACCAGAGTGTGACGCTGGTGTGGAGCGACACCAAACTGAGAAAATGATTCAGTTTCATGCCTCTTTTTTCACTTTACATGTGAATAGACACACGTCTGTCATACGCAGTGCATGGAGTTTCATTTTCACATGATTTTTTTCAACCATCGTTTTTTTCTTTTTACATTTTTTACAGAATGTATTTATCTCCACATTTAAATTTTTCACATGATTCAATTATTTTAAGATGTACTGCATGCATGTGTTTTATTTTTTTTCATGTGGCTTTTACAAATGATTCATTTATTTACCCATGATTTTTGCTAATGATTGCATTATTTTCATAAAATTTTTATCAAGGAGTAATTTTTCATATTTTGTTTTGTACAAATGATTCATTTCTTATGTGACCTTTACAAATGATTCGTTTATTTTCAAATGATTTTTTACAAATGATTCTTTTGCTTTCAGATTACTTTTTTTTTTTTTTTTACAAATGATTCATTTATTTTTGCGTCAGTTTTACAAATGATTCATTTATTTTCATATGATTTTTGCAAATGATTTCATTATTTTCATAAAGTTTTCATCAATTAATAATTTTTCATATTTTGTTTTTTACAAATGATTAATTTCTTATGTGACACTTAGAAATGATTCATTTGCTTTCAGATGATTTTTTTTTTTTACAAATGATTCATTTGTTTTTAAATGATTTTTTTTTTTTACAAATGATTCATTTGTTATCATGTGATTTTTTTTATCTAATGATTTTTTTTTTCAAAAAACTTTTTACAAATAATTCATTTTTTTTCAAATGATTTTTACAAACGATTCATTTATTTTCAAATGATTTTTACAAATGATTCATTTATTCTCGTATGATTTTTACAAATGACTCTTTAATTTTCATATAATTTTTACTAATGATTTATTTTTTACACATGATACGTTTATTTTACGTAGCGCATGTGCGTTAATTTTCTCACAAGATTCATTTGTTCACATTTATTAACACACTGTCACATATTATTCACGTGTGCCTACTTGAGTTCACGTCTAATTTCAGGGCAGAGCATGATGAAATCATATATTCCAAATATTTTCACCACTCTGTCCTAGGAAATACTAGCATGCTAAACTGGAGGCTATACACTTCTGTTACTTGTTAGCAAGATTAGCATCATCACTTCAATAAGCAAACATCAGGAATAGAACATGTCTAAGCTACATCTGGTGAAAGTGGATGCCGATGGAGGCAAATTATGTTCTTTAAATGCTTTTTTTCCCTAGACCTGTAGTTTTCACTCAATTAATTCAAATAACTGAACCTCATGGAGCAATGATGAAGTACCTTTAAATATTTACTTTAAAAGTTTAGTAATACATGTTCCAAGATTAAGCATTCAGACTAAAGGTATTAAAGGTGTACACTTAAAGGTACAAAACCTGAGTGAGAGAAAAAAGTACTGTTTAGTGCCTTTACTTCTAAGAATGCCAGAAACAAAAAGGATTTTATGCTTATTCTTTAGTGTTCAGACTTCCTCTCAGACTTAAGGGTACCAAAGGTACTAAACTGTACTTTTCCTAGTTGCTGTGGTGAGTTACCATTACAGGTACATCTTTAAATCTGGACTTTACACATAACTGAAAGTTTATTCTAAAAGTTAATTATAGGTTTATTCACATTTTCAGGTAAAAGAGAATAAACATACACAAAAGGTGCATTTGATATCACACCAGCAACAAAGAGTGAAAAGTACCATTTAATACCTTTATTTGTGAAAGTGTGAGCAGATTTTGGATCTTCTGATGCGTTTGTTCAAATAGTCTGGACCTTAAAGAAGCTCAGGATAAAATTTTACAAAATTTTCTTTTGGTTCTTTTTTTTTATTTGTGTAATTGTCCTCACTCAGAAATGTACCAAGCTGTACTTTTTCTTTTCACTGGAGTTTAGTGGTACCACCAAGTGTACTGAAACACCTTTAAAACGTTACTCTTAAAGTTAATACATGGAAGACACTTTAACAGGTAAAATATACATGCTGAAGGTCCTAAGGTCCTGGTACCAATCCGCGACAGGGGATGAGCTGATTTTGATTTCTCTAAGGTGTAAGAGGTTTATTTGTTGATTTTATTAACATTTTCAGCCAATGTTTTTTCACTGTTCACCAGAGGTTTTGCCTGTTTTTGAATAAATAAATAAAATGAATAAATAGAGCTATAAAGAAAGTTTAAGAATTAAAGAAACTTCAGTCAAAAGATTCTTCATGATGTAAAAATAAAAATGTTTATGATATTAAAATGTTCACATGGGTCTAGAAATTTTTTTTCTGGACAATAAAATTAGTAAATGATTCATTTATGATTGGTTTTTTTTTTAAATCAGGACACTAAAAAGT
Organism: Notoglanidium macrostoma; assembly: GCA_030068235.1. Taxonomy (NCBI): domain Eukaryota; kingdom Metazoa; phylum Chordata; class Actinopteri; order Siluriformes; family Auchenoglanididae; genus Notoglanidium; species Notoglanidium macrostoma. Next base: position 21,615,819 of record JAQQZR010000003.1, on the reverse strand, counting down.
TCCTGGTAAATAAGGTTTGTTGGTTCGTTTTGTTTTGTAGTTTGTCTTGTTGCAAGATGCAACACACACTATACAATGTGCACACACTATACAACTGTTTGTGCAGATAAATTTTTTTGTACTTTTTTTGGTCACACTGAAACCATGGGGAGGGAGAAAGAGGGGGTGTAAACTTTTGCACTGTGTATCCTAATAGTCCAGGTGATATGATTTCGGTAGCTCCAACTGCGGTAATGGTGAGGAAGTGACAGTTAATGTGAATACACAAATGCCAGGCCTCATTATTGTTAAAGTGCATAATTGGGTTCCATTTTGTTCCAGTTTGCTTCTCCAGCTTCCTTAATGAATTGCCATCCGGCGCGCGCGCGATGAGCTAATAACTAACTCCGGTTAGCACCTCGTGATTAAATGCAAACAGGCCATCATCGATGCCCATTCTCACGCGCGCTGAACGGAGCGGATGAGGGTGCGAAAGGGTGTGAAAACGCCTTCTCTCTCACACACACACACACACACACACACACACCATTTCTCCCCTCCGCCCTCGCGCACATAATGGAGACATCAAGCGACACCTTGCAGCAGCATGCATCTTAACGGTAAACTGTCAACTCATTTTGGAAAGGCTAACAGTCACACACACACACACACACACACACACACACACACACACACACACACACACACACACACACACACACACACACAGACCTCCCAGTGCCATTTGCTTGTGTATATTGTGATCGAGAGCTGAATGGATGTTTAAATGCTCCGTTTCGATCTGTCTCACATGTCTGTTTAGACTCACGCTGATAAACCATTTGGTGTTAATGCAACGAGAGCGTGAGAAACCCCCCCACACACACACGGACGCGCACACACACACATGATGAACAAGAAATCAATCAGAATTTGATGTATAGACAATATCGTATTTATACTGGAGCAGTGTATAAAGAAATGAGGGTTCCTCTAACGTTATACCGAAATTAGGGTTCCTTTGATGGTTTAGGAACTTTTCCAACAAGCTTCCTGATTGAGACACTTCTAAGGGTTCTAATGGTTCTGAGAACCCGAACCCGAACTCTGTCCATTTCTGTTCACCAAAACAACATAAATCTAACCTCTGACTCGGAAAGTCAGATTATTGACACATCTTAATTATTCTACTGTAGCATGCCTCTGGATCTTCTCCTGCTGGTTCCACTCCAGTCCTGTGTCTCTACTTTACAAGCCCAGGACTTTAAGGTACAGAGCAGTGCCTAATACAGTGACATGCTTTACTGAGGAACCTGAGCCCAAAAGTTAATGCCATAGCAGCACAGAATGGACAAATAATAATAATAATAATAATAATAATAATAATAATAATAATAATAATAATAATAATAATAATAATTTATTACTTTAAAAATCTAAAAATCTAAAGAATGGGGTATCAAGCTTTTATTTTTTGCAATATGTAAGCGAATTACATAAACTTATAAAAAAGGTCAGTAAACGTTATAAATAAGTAAGTAAATAAATAAATAAATAAATAGACAAATACATACATGCATAAATAAACATACAACCATTGATTACACTTTTTTTTTTTTATCAATGAAAAGATTGTTCCCAGTGTAAATGTCCCAGTGTTCCCAGTGTAAAAAAAAGTGTAATTTGTTTTTAATCCCAGTGGAATAAAAGTTCCCAGTGGATGCCAATGACGTCATCTGATCTATTCCCTCTTTTAAAAAGGGAAAGTGCACAGGTTCATGCTCTCTCACTCTCTCTCTCACTCTCTCTCTCTCGCTCTCTTCACCCCTTGGCCCCGTTGGTGGTTGTGTGCCTTGTTGGTGTATTTGTTGCCCCCCTGAGGAGTTTATTGCCAGGTTCTTTTATCATTTAATGCGTTATTCTGTGCTCCGTGTTTAGCATGTGCATGAACGGAAGGTTCCGGAACGGAGCGCGAGACACAGACTCCTACGATCCACAACAAAAAAAAACCTGCCCCCCACTCGCCCCTCCAGTGCGCGTGCACGTCCCCCCCGGGGCGTTTACAGCTCCGTTATTTCACTTTATGATTTTACTCTTGCATTATTCCGTTAAGAAAGAGAGAGGAGGAAGGGATGGAGGCAGAGAGGGGGAAATGACTCTGACCCCCTACAGAGAGCCAAGTCACTTCCAAAGAGGACTTCTAATCACCTACAACACCTTCATTAGCAACCATCATCATCATCATCATCATCATCATTATTATTATTATTATTATTATTATTATTATTAAACAGGTAGGTCATTATATTGTAGATACACAAACTAAGACTAGAAAAAATAAAACACTGAAGTAAAGAAAATGGTGAATGACAGAAAAAAACTCCGAAAACGCCACAGTGAAGTGAATGATGGGGGAAAAAAGAATAACAACAACCCGAAATTCACCTGAAAGACTGGGACAAGTGCACAAAGTGTCTTAGTTCCTGGTAAAAAAGAAAAAATAATAATAAAATAAAATCAAACAAAACCAAACAAACAGGAAAAGTGCATTGGTCAGTAAATAATAGAGTGAGCTTCTTACTTTTTTCTACTAATAAATAAAAGAAAGAAAGAAATAGATGCGTTTTGATGAAAGTAAACTTAACTTGAAGAAAACGAGCTCATTATCACAAACAGTAGTTTTTGTTAAGCAGAAACTTGTTGGTTTACATATGTTTCAAATTGGCATCATATTTATTTGTAAGTGTCTGCGCTTTTAAAAAAGATTTTAAAGTATCTCGATATTCACCAAATGTGTAACATATCTTATACATCTTACCTCATGCACAGAGGAAAGTGTAAATAATAATTATAATATAATGCTAAACATATATATATATATATATATATATATATATATATATATATATATATATATATAGA
>JAQQZR010000003.1:21591370-21603870 GCA_030068235.1 Notoglanidium macrostoma | reverse complement strand
GTGGGCCACTATACAGGCTAAAGGCTAATTATTGTCTCATTACCTTATAACAGCATCAGTAATTCAGTAGCTAGCTTATAAATTCCTAGCTAATCAGCTAATTGGCTAACAAGTACTGGTTAATAAGTATAGAGCAATTTGTTCTGGAGGCTTAAGTCACTAACTAACCGCTATTTTTACCACAATTGTAGCTAGCGAAAATCTTGCAATCTGTTCAGCCATTAATACAAGACTTAGCACTGTACAAAAATAATCACCACATTCCTCCAGCAAGACTTCTCAGGTTTTTTGTGTTCTAGTGTTTAGGCGGCTGACCCAAAATGGCTGCACATTAATTGTAGTGTTTTTGAGTGGAGTATGTTTAGGCCAAAAGGTCAAAGGTCAAAAATTCAGACGGTCATAAATTGCAGTTGGCTCACACTGCTGAACACGGCTGACTCGAAGTGCAGAGATGAAAGTGGTTTTACATGTGTGTGTGAGTGTGTGTCGTTGTGGAGACTATTTGCACAGATACACATACACACACACATACACACACACACACACACACACACACACACACACACACACACACACACAGAGGCCGCTTCTGCCAAGGTCGCAGTCTCAAGTGTTCCAAGGCTGTGATTAACAACCTGACGTTATGAGCAGAGAATTCAAACAAACCCTCTCTCTCTCCCTCTCTCTGTCTCTCTCGCTCTCTCTTACTCTTTCTCTCTGTGTGTGTCTTTCTTTCTCTGTTTCTTTCTCCCTCTCTCTCTCCATTCCTCTATTCGACTATTCTGTCTCTGTTTATCCGCCATTTCTCCTTCGTGTCCCTCGCTCTTTCCCATAATTCTCTGGGGTTTACATCATCCTGACTAGCTGGATGAGTTAATCGGGGTTTGATTGCTTTTCCTTGGCCGAGGATTTGCAACGTGGGAGAATGCTGTGAGAACGAAAAAATTGCTTCATCTCGCATGCAAAAGCATCGTCTTTCACTGTCCCACACACACACACACACAAAAACACACACACACACACACACACACACAAACACACACGCTTTTATAAGAAACATAACATTCTCTGTCTCAGCACTACAGAGTGTGATGTCCAGTGGCGACGCTTTGAATCCTGGGAAAACGGGCGGAGTCGGGTCAGCCGTCTTTAATCTCCATGAGAACGGCACCCTTGACTACCAGGTAAGAGCTTCTCAGATGGACAGACTTCTTTCTTTGCTTATGTTTCTTAATTAGAAATAGAACAATGTTACAGAATTGGCATTTAATACACAAGAAACTAAGCGGTTAATGATTGATTATTGGACCACCTCTACAGATCCAGGTAGAGGGCGTGTCCAGCACGGTGGTGGGTGTGACCATTGAGATGAAGCCACGGAGACGGAGCAAGCGCAGCGTGCTGTATGATGTGACGGGCGAGTTTGAGGCAAGCAGGAACGGTGGGCGGGCCGGCGGCTCGTATGGACGCATGGAGGCGCGGCACATTCACATGCTGCTGCAGAACGAGCTGTTTATCAACATCGGCACGACGGAGAACCCCGAGGGGGAACTGCGGGGACAGATCCGCACGCTGCTGTACAACAGCCTGGAGACCCACCGCCATGGTAAGACAGACAGACAGACTGACAGACAAAAGAAAGAAAGGATCACTACAATTTACATATTATTGATTCTGACACGTGTGTGTTTGTGTGTGTGTGTGGTTGTAGAGCTGCTGTTCCCTCTGGCTGGTCAGTTTGTGTCTCCGCCCGTGAGGACAGGAGCAGGTGGACATGCGTGGGTGACGGTGGATAAGCACTGCCACCTGCATTATGAGATCGTAGTGAACGGATTGGGGAAAGGCGACGAGGCCGTGATGAACGCTCACCTGCACGGCCTGGCTGAGATCGGCGAGATGGATGAGTCGGCACACGCTGGTCCCAAACGCCTACTCACCGGCTTCTACGGAGAACAGGTCAGCATCGGGACGTGGCCCGATTGAGAAAAAAGCTAAAAGTTACATGCTAAAAGTTCTAAACATCTTACTTTTATCATGTCCTTCATCCTTTCTTACAATTTCCATCTTTCTGTCTCTCTGATACTTTTGTTTTCTTTCTCACTTTCACCATTTTTATCATTTTCATCTTCATTATTATTTGTTCCTTTTTCCTATGACACACTTCCCTTCTTCTTTCTGTCTTCCGTTCTGTTTTCTCTTCTCCTTCCTGTTATCCTGGTAAAATGGGATACGTTTACGTCAATAAAATCACAGCTCATTGTTACACACACAACGCCATTAACTCCTAGCTTCTCTCTCTCTCTCTCTCTCTCTCTCTCTCTCTCTCTCTCTCTAGGCTCAGGGGGTCTTGAAGGATCTGAGTGTTGAGCTGCTGCAGCATTTGGACAAAGGCACAGCCTTCATCCAAGTTAGCACCAAGATGAATCCTCGGGGAGAGATACGGGGGCGAGTGAGTGTGAACCTAAACACACAAACACACACACACACACACACACACACACACACACTGAAACTGAATCTGACATGTTTATCCCTCTCTTTCCCGCAGATCCATGTCCCGAACAGCTGTGAGCAAGGCTCCCGGGCCGAGGCTGTGGTGGACGAGGCAGAGTTTGATGACGTCGTGTTCGTCCGTGACCCTGAAGCCTTCAAGAAAGATCCGCTGGCGTGTTTCTTCGAAGGCGAACGTCACACTCACGGCTCACGCTGGACGCCACACTACAACTCCTGCTTCACCTGCACATGCCAGAAGAAGACGGTTATCTGTGATCCGGTCATGTGTCCTGCGCTGACGTGTCCTCACACCTACCAGCCTGAGGACAAGTGCTGCCCCGCGTGTGACGGTAAAGAGTCTTACAGAAACCTTTGACATAAACGAAAAGCTCAAATACAACATTACTGACACGGTTTAATGCCCTGAAGCTGAATTTTCAATGGGTGCTTATGCAAACCTCAGTGTTCTAACAACTCCCAGGTTTGGTGTGTGTGGGTAGATTTTTTTTTTGACAACAGATGGTTTCCCTTTCAGAACAACATTATGAAGCTAAAGCTTCCTTTCCAAACCTGCTGTTACTGAAGACTGTTACGCCTATTTGTAGACTTTTGATTAGGAATGCCGCTAAAGTGTTTTAAAACAAGTTTGTAACATTTTCCCTTCTGTCCTCAGAGAGAAAAGTACAGAAGGAGATCACATCTGCGGAGAAAGTTGAGGAGCATCCAGAAGGTGAGCTCATGAAATACAAAAGAGATTAAAACCAAACAAAAACAAATATTTATCATCTGAAATGTACCTAAGATTTTTTAGTACTCTGATTACTCATAGTATAATTAAATGTCTTAATCCATTATTTTCCCTGAGAGTAATTGCTCTAGACTAACAGACTGTGTTATGGCTACCATTGTGTTGTTTATGATTATATTCAGGCTGTTATTTTGAAGGCGATCAGAAGATGCACGCACCTGGCACCGTATGGCACCCATTTGTGCCACCTTTCGGCTACATCAAGTGCGCTGTGTGCACCTGCAAGGTGAGATTAATATCACAAATTTAGTATAAAATGCTTGGGATACACCAGTTACAGCAGCGACCTGTCAGTCTCTCCTGTGTTATTGGTTTGTCTGCTAGTTTCAAATAGTAAAATATTTGAACATAAACCTCATTCAATTCTAACCTTAACCCTTAACCTATACTGTAGGGCTCTACAGGGGAAGTGCACTGTGAGAAAGTCACCTGCCCCCCACTCACCTGCAGCCGGCCAATCAGACGCAATCCCTCGGACTGCTGCAAGGAGTGTCCAGCTGAGGACACGCCCCTCCTTGAGGAGGGTGAGATGATGCAGGGCGACGGGCCACAACACTGCAAGTTCGGAAAAAACTTCTACCAGAACAGCGAGAACTGGCATCCTCGCGTTCCATTGGTTGGGGAGATGAAGTGCATCACGTGCTGGTGTGACGTAAGTGCACTTTCGCCATTCGCTTCTTTTTAGCTGGCTTTTACTCCTAAAGTATACTTTCAGAAAGCTTGCATAAATCAGAACTAATAATCATTTTTACTGATTTGATGAAAGTTACTTTTGAGAAACTTTGGGGACACATTAGCACGCCGCAGAAAAATGTTTGCCTGCGTCAGAGACGATCTAATATCATTTGTTAAATTTTATAAAACGAACACCTTAGTCCGTTTTTTAGTCACTTTCAGAAATGTAAATGTTTCTTGCGTATTAAAAGGTGAGACAAATAAAATTGCTAACCTTTTAATGTGTTTTAATGACAAAATTGCACATTCATTTTATTTGGAATGCTAATTTTAACACTTAGTAGTTAATATAGCTAATAGACTATTTACATGCTAATAGATCTATTTGGGGGATTTAGAAGGTTGCTTATTTTGTGTGCAATCTGGGTCCAAACCCCGGACTTATTTTGCTCTGTAAAAGTTTTTAGTTTTTTCTAATATACAATTTTTTCCCTCTTTCGACACTTAGCATGGCGTCACAAAATGTCAGAGGAAACAGTGTCCACTACTGAGCTGCAGCAATATTACACGACGAGAGGGCAAGTGCTGCCCCGAGTGTGCAGGTAACACACGCACACACACACACATACACACACACACACTTGATTTTTGCTTGAAAACTTGACAGTGACAAAATTCTTATCAGTTATTCTCATCATTCCCTTAAAGATGATTTTACCAAAGAAGAAGAAATGATGAAGATGGAGGAGAAAAAGAAGAGCTGGAGGCACTGATCTGCATGTTCTATCCCATTTTTTGTCCTCAGCCCCATCCATCCATCTATCCGTCCTCCCATCCGTCCGTCTGTTTTTCTGTCTGTCCATCCCTCTCTCGAGTGGGCCGCTGGCGAACTGTTCGAGTAGTGACAGAAACAAGTGGAGAGAGAGAGAGAGAGTGTGGAAATAAACAAGCAAGTGAGGCAGAACAAGAGTCTCTGAGGGAAAAATGTTGAAGGAGAAGGAACAAAGGGAAAGAAGGAAAAAGGATCAATCTGCTGCGCTGGATAAAATTCCTTCGTGACTGACTTTTTAAAAAATTGAATGCTTTTTTTTTTGCCTTGTTTTTGTACTTTTTCTTTTTGGACTTGGAGCAAACTTCAGTCAAACAGAGACACACATGCTATACATTTTCTTGACGATGGGTGGTATGATGGTGTGTGTGTGTGTGCGTAAAAGCATGTGTGTTAAATTGGCGAGGTGCAGGCAGCCGTAAACTCATTGGGTGGTAATGAGTGAATGTAAAACACACACATGCGCCAACATGCACATGCACACACACACAAACTTCCAATATGCTTCCACAAATACATCATATTGTGTTTCAACGGTGTTCATCATCCTTATCTTATCTGACTATGCAAATTTGAGACTCATCTCAGCGAAAAGGCTGCACTGTCCCATTTTATTCTATTACAAAGTGCCTGATTGGACATTTTGCTCCACGAATGGAAAGGCTTGACTAATTAAAGGGCGGAGCTCCAAGTTTGTTCATATTGACTTCGCCCATTTGTGTTGCACCTGATGTCGTTACCTTTCTGTTTTGTTTTTCAACCCTTTTGTGTAATATTTTTTAATTATTTGCAGTCAATATTTCATATGATGAATATTGTATTTGATATTTATTGAGTGCTCTGGAAACAATCAATAAAAGTGTCCTTTATAAGAAGCTGTTTCTTCTCTTTGATCAATCAGGTGATGGTAAACTAGTTTCTGAACAGAAAAGCTTAAAGTTGTTATTTTTCAGAGTGGTTCTAGACCTGTAATAATCACTTGTTTTGAAAGATATGTTAGAAAATCCTTAAGTTTCAATATTACCAAGTCATGGATCTGCCCCTAGCGGTGCTCAGCTCTGGTCCATTTCCTTTTAAAGGTACAAGAAGGAAGAAGTGTTTATCATCTGTGCTTAATTCCTGTCACATGATCAGTGCTCTAAGGATAGTCTCTGGGTCCACTGCAACCATGAACAGGATAAATTCATCTCAGAGGCATCAGATGTCATAAACGGGAGACGAAAGTATGTGTGTTTCTTAAAGCTTCACACAAAAATCCCAAACCTAGAGGTGTAATAAAAAAGAGAGTGCACATTAAATAAACCTTGGAATTGCCAGGTGGATAAATGAAAAGACTGTCCTTATCATAAGCCTGGTGATCTGGTATCTTATTCACAGGTCTGGTCATCTGATACTTGCCACAGGCCCAGTGGTCAAGTGTCCCTGTCAAAGCCCTAGTCACAGAACTGTTTCTCTGGTTTATTTGTTGTTTGCCTGGTGGTCTGGTGTCCTTGTTGGATTTCCAGTTAGCAAATGTCACTGTCTCAAACCCAGTGCTATGGCATCCTTGTTGAGGCCTGGTGGTGTAGTATTTTTGCCATATGCTTTGTGTACTTGTCACAGACCCAGTAGAATATTGTCCTTGTCACAGGTCGATGGTATGTTATTTTCATTTATTTTCAACTTAGACCTAGTAATCTGGCAGTCTTGTTGAAAACCCCAGTGGTCAGGTGTTGTGTCACGGGGCTGGTTATTTGGTGTCACTGTTGCCAGGCTGGTCGTGTAATGGATTTGTCAAAGGTCCAGTGTACTTGTAGCAGACCCAGTGGTTTGGTGGTGTTGCTGCAGTCTTGGTTGACTGGTGTCCTTGTAGACATGGTGATATTTTGTCCTTGTTATAGGCTTAGTGCTCTGGTGTCCTTGTCGCAGATCTGGTGATCTGGTGTCCTTTTTGAAGACCTGGTGGTCTGGTGTCCTTGTCGCAGGTGTGGTGGTCTGGTGGCCTGCTCCATCCAATTTTAGGCCTTATCTTAGTACACTCTATGAGCATGCCCTCTGAGCTAGAGCATGCCCTAAAATGATTTGTGGTCTGGTACCCTTGTTGTAGATATGGTGGTCTTTTGTCCTTGCACATAGGCTTGGTGGACTGGTGTCCTTGTCATAGGCCTGGTGGTCTAGTGTCCTTGTATCAGGCCTGGTGGGCCGGTGTCCTTGTCACAGGCCTGGTGGACTGGTGTCCTTGATGTAGGCCTGGTGGTCTGAGTGTCTTTGTAATTGGCCTGGTGGTCTAGTGTCCTTTTCATAAGCCTGGTGTTCTAGTGTTCTTGTCATAGAATTGGTGGTCTGGTGTCCTTGTAAAAGGCTCGGCGGTCTGGTGTCTTTGCCAGAAACCTAGTGGTCTGGTGTCCTTGTTTTAAGCCTGGTAGCCCAGTAGGCGCTGTGGTACCATTTGGCAACAGAATAAATTATTGTATTTGTTCCCCTAAAGATTGACAGGTGTAAAAGTCCATCCAATATTAGGTCTTGTCTTAGTGCACTCTATGAACATGCCCTCTGTCAAGTGTCAAGTCAAGTCAAGTGGCTTTTATTGTCATTTCAACTATATACATGAAATAAAGTTTACAGTGAAACAAGACAGCATTTCTCCAGGACCAAGGTGCTACATACAAGACAACACAAAAGTACAAAAATATGTATGTGTGCTACAGTAGACAGTAGAAGACAACATAAAGTGTATGTGTTCAAACATGTGTAGACATGGCAAAAATAACATAGAGTATTTTTTACTTATTTATTTATTTATTTTTTGGCAACAGAATAACCAAATCGTATTTGTTCCCCTAAAGATTGACTCTGAGTTGGAGCATGTCCTAAAATTATTTGTGTTCTGGTATCTATGTTGTAGGTATGATGGTCTTTTGTCCTTGACACAGGCTTGGTAGTCTGGTGTCCTTGTCATAGGCCTGGTGGTCTTGTGTCCTTGTTGTAGGCCTAGTCGTGTGGTGTCCTTGTTGTAAGCCTGATGTTCTGGTGACCTTGTCACAAGCCTGGTGGTCTGGTGTCTTTGAAATAATCCTGGTGGTCTGGTGTCCTTGTAGCAGCCTGATGGTCTGATGTCCTTGTCGTAGGCTTGGTGGTCTGGTGTCCTTTGTAGCAGCCTGATGTCCTTGTTGTAGGCCTGGTGGTCTGGTGTCCTTGTTACAAGCCTGGTGGTCTGGTGTCCTTATTGTAGATCTGGTGTCCTTATTGTAGGCCTGATGGTCTGGTGTCTTTTTAATAGGCCTGGTGGTCTTGTGTCCTTGTTGTAGGCCTAGTGGTGTGGTGTCCTTGTTGTAAGCCTGATGTTCTGGTGACCTTGTCACCAGCCTGGTGGTCTGGTGTCCTTGTTGTAAGCCTGATGTTCTGGTGACCTTGTCACCAGCCTGGTGGTCTGGTGTCTTTGAAATAATCCTGGTGGTCTGGTGTCCTTGTAGCAGCCTGATGTCCTTGTTGTAGGCCTGGTGGTCTGGTGTCCTTGTTACAAGCCTGGTGGTCTGGTGTCCTTATTGTAGATCTGGTGTCCTTATTGTAGGCCTGATGGTCTGGTGTCTTTTTAATAGGCCTGGTGGTCTGGTGGCCCTGTTGTAGGCCTGGTGGTATGGTGTCCTTGTTGTAAGCCTGGTGGTCTGGTGTCCTTATTGCAGGCCTGGTGGTCTGGTGTCTTTGTCGGAGCCTGGTGGTCTGATTTCACATTTGATGGTCCCTTAGTGCATTTCGTGAGCTCGACCTCTGAGCTGGAATATCTCTTAATGATTTTTTTCTGAAACCTTCAACAAGTGAGCAAGTGAGGACTGATCTTGATTTGCAAAATACTGCTTCCACTTTTAATCCCTTTTACAGTTCTTTTATTTGACTTTTTTTATGACCACTTGCCTTTAAGTGTTTTTGGATTTGCTCAAACAGGAAGCCGTTGACAAATTTAAAAGTGGGAAAACTTCCATACAGTAACAAAAAAGTTTATCTTTATTTTTTTTTAAATCTCTCTCTCACTGTATCTCTTTCTCTGTTTTTCACGCACTAGTTTTTGTCTGTATCTCTCCATAATTTAAATGCCTGTTGTTGTTTCATTTCCATTTTCTTCATTTCTCTTTTCCCCTCCCTTTCCTTCTCTTCATCTGGATTTAAAAAATGGGGGAAATGTGACACACAGATGCGGGCCTCACCCCCCCCCAAACACACACACACACACACACACATTCTGGTTAGAGGGATCTTTCCCATGTTGAACAGAGCCGGACCATATGTAAGCCACAGTATCTTCTTTAGGAAGTCTTCCAAACACACACACACACACACACACCAAAGGGTTGTTCTCCTGTGTTAGACAAATGCAAACCATATGTGACCTGTATCGTCTTCTGCCACTGATCAATCACAAACACATGCTCATCTCAGACACACACACACATGCACATACACACATATACACACACATATATCTACATGTGTTTGGACACATTGAGAAACATGAACTGTGAGCTTATGATGCACCTGCAGAAACTCAGTAGGGCACAGAAAGGTCAAAGGTCAGTGATGCTGCACTCCTGGATGTGTGGGAATGATATGCATTAAGTAATGACGTGATGAGTATCTTTTGTATGTGTGTGTGTGTGTGTGTGTGTGTGTGTGTGTGTGTGTGTGTGTGTAGGACATCTGTTTGCAAGCAAGTGTGTTTCTCACAGGCCATTCCTTCAGCTCTTCAGCTAAGTGTTTAAAGCTGCTCTCTCGGTTGTTCTCAAGCTATCTCCACCATGACGGAGAGAGAACGATGAATATATTTAAGCTTTTGTTAGTAAATGTGACACCAGTGGTTCATAAAGGTTTTTGGCTAGTGACCCCATTTTATGGCTCCAAAATTCTAACATTTTCCCTAGTTCTTACTGATGAAGTGGTATTAATTCTGCCTACTACTTTAAAAATTCACACCTCTTTACTGCAAGTGCACAAGTCACAAAGATTAAAATTGATCTTAAGAAATGTTTACATTGTTTGTATAGAAGAATAAAACATAAAATATGTATCATACATTACATTAATTACACAATTAACACACATTAATGAGGGAAAGATTGGTATCTATATACAGTATTTCCATATTTAACAAGGTTTATGTAAATCAGCATGTAAGAATGTGTAACTGCAGGTACTCTGCATTTACTATGACCAATGAGAGGACTGGGCTTGTGCTTCAAACTGTAGCATATGAAAGTGAGGAGATTTGACCTCCAGAAGTAGCTTGAAACCTTGCATCTGATCTCTGCCATTATATTCAACCTTGATCCAACTAGTGTGCTGTAATCTGCGTCACATCAATAACTGCTAGTTAATGGTTTTGTTCCTCAGTTTAGTCAGGTTCATGCTGTACATTTTATGTAATATGATGCCAATTTTACCTGGCAGGCTGAAATCATTTTTATACATTACAGTGTATTTAACAAATAAACCTTCTAAACTATGCACCTTAAAACCATAAACAGGCTTTTGTGAATGTCACTACATCCTTAACATTATTCTAAGCCACTGATATTTAATCATTATTGTGCCAAGTAGAGTGCTTACTGTACTTCAACTCATTAACCTTTATTTAACATTTAACACACATTTATTATTGCATCCTTAACTAATAACAACCCTACATGTACAGCTAATATTTGTGGTAAATTGATCTTTTTTTTTAAATCACACCTTTACCTTTAAACACATCGTCACACCTAATAAACAGGAGAATCCACGATACATTATAACCTTCCACCGATCATAAACAGAAAAGTGAGCGCCACTTCATCTCCATCTAGTGGACATGCAGAGAAGTGCAGCACATTACTAATTAGAGTTTATGTTTACATTTAGCCTCACGTCACAGTTTATACAGGATGAAAAGTGTAAATGTGAGTGAGATTCTTAGGTTACAGAGCTACAAAAAACAAAACATCACTTAAAGATACAACAATACATAGGAGAACAAGCTATGAGCAATATTTGTGCATAAGGGACAAAAAATTTTTTATTTCTTATATAAATGTAGGTGTATTGTACTGAATAGTGAGCTCGCAAAATGGAACCAATAGCCTACTCAACGCCATCCTAGAAGATTAATTAGCAGTTCGTGTTAACAATGCGACTTAATGAATTCATTATCTAAGCAATGTGACATCAAATGAATCATTAGTCATTAAAGCTGAAATAAAAGGTCCATGCTCCAAATGCCAAATTATGTCTCAATAGAGTTCTCATCCAAAATGGCGTTTTAACCTCTGCAGTTTTTCAGTAAAAGTAAAAACACCGAGCATTTCTCTGCTCCATAACGCGTTTAGTGGCTTCTGCGCATGCGCTGTGATGATGACTGAAATTGTGGAGATGCATAAAGATGAAATATTCCTCTCAGTTACGTAGGCTGCATCTCAATTTACACTTTACCCCTTACACAAGTATACACTAGGTATAAAATGTTTGCGCATTTGTGTATATATAAATACAGGCGACACACACACACACACACACACACACACACACTCGCGCGCGTGCACACAGGCGACACTCGGAGAGCAACAGAGAGGCCTGGCTCGCGGTTGCACCCGCATTGCCACACGAGTGCGCGCGCTCCCGTCTTATTCTCTCTCTCTCTCTCTCTCTCTCACTGTGTTTTTCTATATGTAGCAGCAGCAGAACCCCCCCCCCTCCGCCCACGTGCTTGCCAATACCTCCGCGCGAACCTCTTGGTGTCTCGGTGATTTTCTGGAACGCGAACGAGCTCTTCAGGTTGCTCTGCAAGTTTACACCTGAGCGTCGTCACTTTCCGCGTGGAGGAAATAAACACCCCATCGACGGCTGGTGAGCGCGCGATGAAAGAAAAAAAAGGGGGAAAGAAAGAAACAAACAAAGAAAGAAAGAAAGAGAGAAAGTCGGTGCAACTTTGCGTCACAGCCTCCGCGCGCGGGTGCACCGGATCGCGCACGTGACGCGACACCGGGGGTCTGTCGTGTGTCAGTTCCGCGTTCAGAGATTAAAGCTCGAGATTAGAACGGAAATAACCGTGAGTAAAAAACGAGCGACGGCATGCGAGCGCATGATTGTTTATTTCTTTTTTGTTTGTTTGTTTGCTTTTGTTGTTTATTTGTTTATCATCACGTGCTCTTTCACGTCACTTCTCATCGCCAGGAGCTCGCGCTCTTCCCGCCATTTCCATCTCAAATACCTACAGAGAAAAGAAATGAGCTAAACACACACACACACACACACACATTCTGCTAATATTCGAATCAGCTTGGGATAACAGTCTTTTTTTAATTAATGAAAAATAAAATTTAAATAGTTCAACAGCAATCAACCCCCCCCCCCCCACACACACACACTGCAATCCCATAATTCTGTTCTACAAAACAGAAACTCACACACACACACACACACACACACACACACACACACACACAAACAGTTGGACAGTTTACTAATTCAAGTCTTTATGACTCTTCAATGAGTGTGTTTGTGTGTGTGTGCGCGTGTGTGTGTTTTGTCTTCAGTGTTTAGTGGATTTTGGAAAAGAAAAACTTAACTGAAAGTGTGAAGAGATGAAAAGTGTTAGTATCAAGGTCTGTAGTGGACATTCGTGTGTGTGTGTGTGTGTGTGTGTGTGTGTGTGTGTGTGTGTGTGTGTGTGTGTGTGTGTGTGTGTGTGTG
>JAQQZR010000003.1:21578902-21591270 GCA_030068235.1 Notoglanidium macrostoma | reverse complement strand
GACTCCCCCCCCCTCAGAGTTCCGACTTTTCTCAGAATTCTCTAAAATCTATTTCACCTGACCCCAATCCTCTTATGTATTTAGCAGATAATTTTTGAGCTGTACATTTTTACCAAATGTTATGTAAAAAGATTATGTAAAAAATATTATTAAAATACAAAACAAACAAATGTACAAACAATGAACAATGAATGAACAAAATGTATTTACTGATTAAGTACCATTTTTGTTTGTTTTTTTGTTAGTACTACTGTTTTTTTTTTGTTGTTTTTTTTGCCAATATAAGAAGGTTCTAAATGTTGAAGTAAAAAAGCAGAAGTGTCTGAAAATAACTAATGCTAAAATAGCTCATGCGTAATTGTGGTAGTTAAAGCATGAGTACACTTCCTGAAGAATTGTGTGTGTGTGTGTGTGTGTGTGTGTGTGTGTGTGTGTGTGTGTGTGTGTGTGTGGGGTCACTGCTCTTATGTATGTTTAATTCAGTAGAATGATGGTTAGTATTCTGAAAATAATGATGTTAGTTTGAAATTAATGAAAGGCACAGGTATATGTCTAAGGCTCCACCCACTTTGAGACTAACAGGTAGGAGGCCACGCCCTCTTTTTTAAACCATAAGAAATGACAACAGATTCAACAGTGTTCCAATACTAATGGATGATATGTCAACTTCTTACCTCCCTATCCAATATACAGTGTGTGTGTGTGTGTGTGTGTGTGTGTGTGTGTGTGTGTGTGTGTGTGTGTGTGTGTGTGTGTGTGTGTGTGGTGGACATGCTGAGAAAGAGCGTGCTATGTCATGAGAAAACTGCAGCTGTTGACATCTGTGTGAATCCCACTGATTTCTTGCCTCAGCTGTGTGTGTGTGTGTGTGTGTGTGTGTGTGGTTTCTTCTTACATTCACAAGGATGAGTGGAACACTTGGCGGATTATGAAATGTGTCTAACATACAGTATTATTTTATTGCCATGGTAGATCTTTTTTATCTTTGTATCGTCTAATAAACACTATGTATCACAAATAAATATGGTTCTTCATAAATCCAATAGGTTCTTTACTTTGCAAGACAAAAGTATGGGTCTTGGGTCTTTCAGAGCAGGAGATTTCTAGCCAGGTCTCCAGGAACACAATTTCAGTTTTCCAGACCAGGGTTTGTGACCCGTGGACCTCCTCAGCAGCGGTTTCTGGGGTCATACTTTCTCTACGTATTTCCCTATTCTTGACCCGGGTTCATGGAGTGGCTCTTGACTTTGGTCTTCTTAAAATTCTGATGGCGGGGTTCTTTTTATTTTGGTCTTCAAGAGCAGGTTCTCAATCCCAGTTTTGAACTTGTTCCGACACAGCAAGTGTCACAGATAGTGGCAAGGGGGAAAACTCCCTGAGAACGGGTAATAATTAATTAATGGAATAATACGAAAGTGTACAAATAATAGATTTCTAAATAGTTACTAATTGTAGTAGACATTTGTATACAGTGGATAGGGGTGTGTGTGTGTGTGTGTGTGTGTGTGTGTGTGTTTCATGTAGACTGAATCATTGTGTTTGTCATCAAACAGAATCTGTGTAGTTGGTGTTGAGGAATTCCTGGAAAGAAATATCTCTTCAGTGGAAGTAGTAATAATAATAATAATAATAATAATAATAGGTATTGCTTGTCATCGGGGAAAAATGTTTGGTAAACTTTTTATTTATTAATATTTGTTTTTCTTCTCATTTCTAATGAATTGAACAAGAACGTGTCTGAACTAAATTATCAATCCCTCGCTTTATTTTTCTTTCATCCCGTCGTCTTTTTTTCTTTTTTCCGGTCAGCGAGTGCGATGGGCAGCTTAATAAGGGAATGTTAAAGTGTGGGTTGGACAGGTTTAATAGGCACACAAACACACACACACACTTTCAGTATTGTCGCAGCTGCCATTGAGGGTGCTTGTGGACAGGCCGTCCTGTTCACTGCAGGAAACCAGCAAAATGCCCCCCCCCAACACACGCACGATAAACTCTGGGCCAGTGTATTGGTCTCATCTTGATATTGTAATTTTATCTTCATAATGTTTCGATTATCTTCAGAAGTCGGTGATTTTTGAACAATTTTTGAGTGCGCACAAAAAAGATAATATCAGCAATTTTTGCTAGCGCAAGTCATCACGTTAGATATGTAGCTTGAGAGCTCTACTCTGCCTCCTGAGGCTGTATGAGGAATTACACCACCTTTAAAAAAAATCCGATATAAACAAAAGGCTAAATCATGGCTCCGAGGCCCATCCTACTCGTCCTGAAACACAGATTCTTCTCCCACGAAGCGATGAATTAGTGCGAAAGAGGGTGGGAAAGACACGGTCACCTCCGTCAACACAAAGACCTTTTCTCTCTCTCATTCTTTTTTTCCTTCCTGCAATTTGGCTTTTTGGGTCGCCAGTATTTCTCTTCCACTTCCATCCCTCCTCGCTCTGGCTGTCCGTCTCGATACACTTGTCTTCCGTTGTTCTCTCGCTCTGTCAGGGCCTCAGTTGGCATGGAGAGGCAACAGAAGTGCCAAAACTTTTCTTCTCTCTGTGTCGTTTACTTTACCTCCTGTGTTCAAAACTTTACTCTTTTACTTCTTTTGCTCAATCAAGAAATCATGTGTTTGTGTGTGTGAGACAGTAATTAATTACCTGAACATTCAGACTGAAGTTGGCCAACTGAAAGCTTTTGTTTAGTTACTGTAACTCTCTGTCTCATGGTTTATATTGGTGTTTTTCCAGAAGTCCTGATTATTTTTTAAATAAACAAATGAAACTAAATATTTAATGTGCAATGGTCCAGCAATTTTTTGGCAACTTCTATTGTAAATGTGTTTATGTAAATTGTTTGTTGTGATGTTAGGATTTATTTATTATTTTTATTTTTTATTTTTTAAGAAGTAAACATTTGTCACAAGCTTTACAACAAACAATTAATCAATGATGTTAATTAAAAGTTTTGGATTTTCCCGAAGTCGGTTTGATTTTTCTGAACTTTGTTTTGGTAAAATATGACATTTAGCTTCATTAATAAAGACTGGAAGTTTCATCTCTCCATCCATCCATCCATCCATCCATCATTCTTTCATCTGGCAGCCATTTCCTCAGTCAGCTCACCATAATTACGGCTTCCCTTTTTCCTTCGCGCATGTTTGCTAGTTTCGTGACGTTTTGTGAATTCCGTATTCAGACCTCCGTTCCTGTGAAACCTGTTTACCAGCCGTATTTCTTTTTTTTTTTAATTAATAATATCCTTGATGAGGCTTTGCGGTTATATATATAAGCCGAAATGAATGTTCTGAATGCCGAAGAATCTGTCGCACACCCATTTACTGCCGTTTTCTCTTACCTCCATCCGTCTTCCTGTCTCCGCACATCTCATTACAGGCTTGTTTTCTCCGTCGTTCTTGGTGTTTGGATCCCGTTCACCTGCAAGCTGCTGTTTTTTCTCAGAGAGATTAATCGCCTAGCTTCTGTCTGCTGATTAGCGCCAACGCTAGCAGCGAGCGATCGCTCGGGTCGGTGCTCATTGCTCTGAAGTCTCTGTAGACTCGGAGGCTTCCAGACATCTTTAGTCAAACCCATTTCAGCCTTAACATGTAGTAATAATAATAATAATAATTTACACCGTCATTCTGTCTACATTTGCTGCTGTTGGAAAGTTGTGAATATATTTAAAGTTGTAAGCTAGCATCACTTTTTATTAACATTTATACATGTGGTACACTGACCACACACATTTTATGTGTTCAGCTAGATGCGTTGTGCTTAGCATAAAACACTGGCTTATGTTATTCAAAATAACAGATTAGCAGCATTACCTATGGTAGCCAGTTACCTGAAGGCATTGCAAACATCACCAAAGCTAAATAGACAGATGGCTAATGTTCCCTAATTAGCAGAAGCTTTTCTGTAGCTACTGTTTTAATGTTTTTTTTCTGAAATCCACTTTCGTGCGCTAAGCACAACACTAACATTAGCTAGCTATCTGATGTTCCAGGTGTGCTAGCAAGCCAGCTAACATTATGCTAACTATATATTGTGTAATTAAGACGAGAGGTCAGGTTTGTTATATTAAATCGCTGACTGAAGGTGAATTATTTTCTTGTGTGATGAAGTTCATTATAGCACTCAGCTGTTTAGCTTAGCTAACATTCTGAATAATACTCCAAGTTTGCTAGGCGTCAGCTCGCTTAAACCGTAAAAATGGTTTTATCAGGTAAAGCAGCTGAACGTAGCTTGGGATGTCGTGTTGTGTAATTAAAACCAGCAGCCAGGTTTGCGATTTTAACTTGCTGAGGTAAAAAAAATTTTTTGGGCCTAATTAAATTGATTATTGTATGTTAAGTGTTAGCAAGGAGTGATTTGATGACACTATATCATGATATTTTAAGATACTGTATGCCAGGATATTTGGATTTCTGAGGTAAAAAATTATTCATTAAAAAACAAGTACAAAAACACTCATAATTTATGAGGATGGCAATGTCCTCGTAACGTTTGCCTGCACGACATTATGTCGAATCCTAGAGGTGGAAAAGAAAGATGAGTGATGATGGAGTTTGTGATTGGCTGATGAGATGAAATGTCACTTAAGCTCCGCCCACGTTGACCCAGAAACATCTGATGACCTCCATTTGGGACTGAGTCCGTATCCTGTTTCAACGCTTATGTAGTGAACAGATTTACACACTGTGTGTGTGTGTGTGTGTGTGTGTGTGTGTGTGCGCGCGCGTGCACGAGAGCGAGAGAGAGAGCGAGAGCGAGAGCTCACTTTTTTTATAAATGCCCCTTGACCTTTGCTCACTTGGCCCACAGCGCCGTGCTTTGTGAGAGCATTAAGGCTAGAAAAACACCCACACACTCAGTCAGCAGAAAAGAAAAATACACACACACACACACACACACACACACACACACACACACACACACACACACACACACACAGAGTATTGTAATTACATGTATAAATGCACATTGCCTACAGGAATTGGGAGTCGTCTATGGACTTTCGGAAATCAACCCTTTTCCTCGTGTGTGTGTGTGTCACTCAAGTTTTTCCACTCATGTGTGCACACACCTCACTAGGCAGCATTTTATTTTATAGTATACAGTATACTGGTCATAAGTTTTGGCACCCAGCACATCTTTGCTATCACTTGCTACTTTGCCTGATGGTGGATCTCCTGCTAGCTGAAGCTAGTGTAGCTGTGTTTCTGCGTTTTTTCTTACACTTCCTGTGGCCAAAAGCAGCAGGCTGCAGTCTCATTGCCCTGGTTTTCAATTAGAACGCAAACAGTTTTTCAGAGCAGGGTCTAGTCAGGGAATTCAACAATAGATCGTAAGATTTGCAGCATCCCGTGTTTAAAAGTTATTAACATCATGTTTTATTTAGCCGGTGACGTGTTTGCTACAGATTAACGTGGCCTGTTGTAGTAAAAGTGGGCGGATCCTGGCCACGTTAATTAGCAAAAAGTATTAACCAGTAAGTTAGCTACACGAGCATTGATTGATTGCATTGATATTACGAAACGTTGCGCATGCAGTTAATTTCTGTTTTAAACGGGTCCTTTTTTCATATTGATATTTTATTCTTGTATTTCTTACACACACTATGCTGTTTGTAGATTTGGTTAAAGTAAGGACCTCGGATGAAACTCTTTCCCCCTAAACTATGGTGATTTCGTCAGCTGGAGTGTGTAATCGCATCTCTTTATCCCTGGTTGTAGATGTATGGACGCTACACACAGGACCTTGGTGTGTATGCGAAAGAAGAAGCAGCGCGTCTGAGGGAGGAGGCGGCGTTCAGACGTCTGGTGACCGAGAGAAGCAGATCGCTCGACCTCCTCGAGTACGACAAGAGCCGCTGTGCCAAGTGCAGGAGTGAGTGTTGCACATTACACCACGTCTGATTTCCTAATAACGGTTACTCACTACCACTATACACTTACACAACAATCACCTGTGCTGCAGATTCAGCTGTCTATGCTGCAGGAACCTTTTTGAGAACTTTTTTCAACTGCATGTGCCTTATTAATCAGCTAGGATTTTTAGATACTTTTTAAAAGACACAGAAACTGATGAGGTGGAACTCATCCCATGGCAGGTCTTAAGGAAGCAGTTGATCCTGCAGTTAAATGTAACGTTCATGGTCCCTGCAGTGAGGCAGAGCACAGGAACTGTGGAACCAGGAACCATGTAGATCTCGTTCAGAAGAGTTCCTCAACCCTTTTCAGTTCCTTAAATGGTTCTAGTAATTAAGATGGTTTAAGGGTCTGAAATATGAGTTGTGTTCCAATTGAGGGATGCCGACTTTCCCTAGACACTTCAACACACTGCGTGGAGTCATTAATATAGTTTATGGGTCTGAAATATGGGCCGTGTTCCAATTCAAGCCACTCACTTGCCCTAGACACTTCTACACGCACTAAGGGAATCATTAAGTGATTTTAAAGAGCTTGCTTCTTCACTTCTTCGCCCTTTTTCAGATGCATTGATACCGAGGATGTCCTGAAACATGGGACTTTTTCCAATTCAGAATTGAGGACTTCCCCCTAGACACTTCTTCTAAATGTTAAATCTTGTTTCTTAAATTTTTTGTATTTCTTGAACATTAGTGGACCAATCAGTCGTTTAGGACACAGCCTAAAACAGTGTGTTTTGGGGTTTTGTTTTTTTTTTTGTTTTTTTTTGTCTGATTGTCTGGTGCCCTCTTCAGGTTAAAACCTGCTATTTCTTTTTTTTTAAATTAAACTTCATTTGTTGTTGTTGTTGTTATTATTAGAGTGAATACAAAAAATTAAACGAATGCAAAATGGCTTAATTATAATTTAGCGAGTTATAATTAAAACTCATGACAATGTATGTTAAACCTAATTAGTTTTTAGATAAAATTACATCATCTGAAGCTGCAGTGTTTTTGAATATTTGCGTGTGCGTGTGACCACCAGGGGGCGGAAGTGCACTTCAATGGAAACTTGCTGATAATTATTTGTTTCCAATTAATTCAATTATTCTATATGTGTTATAGGAGTCTCTCTCTCACTCTCTCACACACACACACACACACACACACACACACACACGGTAACAGATGTGATGTTAGCAGGGGCTGTCGCAGGTTGCCATGGTTACAGATTGCGGACTGCAGAGCAGTGCATCTCTCCTCTGTCACCCGAGGAAATAAAAATAAAGGATGAAGGAAGAAAGTAAAAGAAAACAAATGAGAGACAATATTATAAATAGAAAAAAATATGAGGAAGATTTTAAAAAGATTAGCAAACCAATTTAATTTCAAAGTAAAGAAAAGAAAGAGTTCAGGAAAGAAGAAACATCCAGAAGGTCAGAAGAGTAGAAAGAGAAAGTAATTAATAAAAAAGGGAAGAAATAAGGAAAAAGAAAAGAAGAGGGGAAACAATACAAAAGTGAATTTCATGACTTCTCATTTCCCGGTTTATCATTACACTCCTCCCTTATTCTCACTTTAATTCTGTTATTTAATTCCTCTTCCTCTACATTCCTTCCTTTTCTTTCATTCTGGTTTCGTTCATTTTTTTCATCCCTTCCTCTCTCTGTCTCTCTCTCGCTTTCTTCCTCTCTTTCTCTCTCTCTCTCTCTCTCTCCCTTTCTTCCTCTCTTCCTTTCTCTCTTTCTCTCTCTCGCTCTCTCTGTGTCTCATGATTTTTTTTCTGATGTTTTAGATTGGGTTTGGTCATTTCAGGTGTTTAAACTCATTAAGGTAAATGAATAATTAAAACACTCGCTATAAATAACCTCATCAATTAAACAACTACACCATCTGTGTGTGTGTGTGTGTGGGGGGGGGTGTAGAGAGAGAGAGAGAGAGCGCGAGAGAGAGAGTGCGCAAGAGAGAATATAATTGATTGGTAATTGAATAAAAAATCTGAAACATGGGGGGAAAGTTAGTTGCTGAGAGGACGAAGCGCTACTCCAGGTTTGTCGTAAAAAAGGCAGACTGATGTGCAGGAGCTGAAACTTCGGGCCCCGAGCTTCAGGAAGGACGTAGGGTGGGCCGTCTGTGATCACGAGAATCCGTAACAGGAATGGAAAGAGAACTGATAATAAAAATGTCGTCTGTGAAGGAAGAAAGAAAAGTAAAGAATGAACGAAGGCCCAGAGGAATCGAGGGTGAAGAAGGAAAGTTAATAAGAAGGAATTAAATGAAGTAAAGAAGGGAGACGAAGGATTTGTATTCTTAAGAAATAATCAAAGAAAAAATGAAGTAGACAATAAGCGAGGGAGGAAGTGAAGGAAAAAATAACCAAAGGTTTTTAAAAAGAAGGAAGTAAAAAGATTTTGTCCTGTAAAGTTTCTCCAACAGCATGAAGAGTTATGATTTTGGTAAACGCAGTGTATTGTCTGTAGGGGTGTGTGTGTGTGTGTGTGTGTGTGCGTGTGTGCGTGTGTGCGTGTGTGCGTGTGTGTGTGTGTGTGTCTGTGTGCTCGAGAGAGACCTATCCCACACTGCACTAGGACGCAATGTTTTCTGTTATTAATGTGTTAATTAACAAGACGTTTCACAGCCACAAGCTGTGTGTGTGTGTGTGTGTGTGTGTGTGTGTGTGTGTGTGTGTGTGTGTGTGTGTGTGTGTGTGTCAGCATAATTTATGGACCGTGAGAAGACTGCAGTGTGAATGTGCTTGCTGTTGCGCATCAAACTGACTCTCTCTCTCTCTCTCACACACACACACACACACACTCACTCTCTTTTATAACACATATATAGCATGTTTTACTCTTTGATGTTAGCAGGGGCAGTGTTCAGTGTGACAGTGTTTACGTGACACTTATGAACGTTCCCACAACCTTGCCGTAACGTTTCTAGTTTGACGGTCTTTACTCTTATCTCCTGCCGTGCTGCGTTCAGGTGCCGGCGTGCGTCACTGTGTTTAAGACGCCACGTGAAGGGCGTTCTTCAGGACGTTGAAATGCACTATTGTTTTAAAAAGGTTTTTTTTTTTTTTTTTTTTTTTTTTTGGAGAAGAAGAATTCTGTCACTTTTATCAAATAGTTCTTTAGCTGTCTGAATTTTCTGGTCGGCAGTTTGCATGTTCGTGTGGAACTTCACTGATTCTCCATTTGAACACAGCATGACCGAAACGGAACACTGAAATAAATTATTATTATTATTATTAATATTGTTATTATCATCTGACGAGGCTCGTGACTGTAGAGTTTGGTGTTGCAGGATGACCTTAATAAGATCAACCAGACTGGAGTTGAGAAACTACGGCGCCTGACATGCGCTACAGGCTACTGTCTAGTCAATTTTTAAAGTAACCCTGTAATTTACAGCAGTCGGGTGTTTTTAACTCGTCCACTGTGCAGATAAACAGCGTGATCAGTAACACATGCTGCAGTTCCCAGAAGAAGAAAGGAAGGAAGAGTGTGGAAAGGGCTGATAGTATGACTGGTATAATAAGATATGATGATATAAGCCTGGTATAAAGAAGTCTGATTTACCAATTCAAACACACACGTACATGCGCACACACACACACAGTTTCATAGATGCTCCATCATATTTGCATGAACAGCAACTTTAATGTTCTGCCTGTCATTAGAGCTTAAATGTGTGTGTGTGTGTGTGTGTGTGCACGTGTGTGTGGTTTAATGTACTTGTGTTTCTTTTTGTTTGTTTTTTTAATTTCAGTTGGGTTCAAGTTGATGGAGCAGAGAGAGATGAGAGACAGAGAGCGTTCTCTCTCTCTCTCTCGCTTCCTCACTTGCGCGCTCTCTCTCTCTCTTGCACTTGTGCGTGCTCTCTCTCTCTCTCTCTTTCTCTCCCCCTCATCCCTCCATCCTGTCAGTGCCAGTGTGCTGTGATTCACCAATTAGGGCTCATTGAGGTTGCCGTGGTTACGGACAGCATCTTGCGGGGGGAGATGATGGAAAGGACACAGAGGAGAAAAACAACCAGAGAACTCAACCGCACTCAGCACACAAACACTAATATATACTACCTGCTAATATTATACTATTGTACTACATTAACATACTGAATAATTATAGCATATCGTTACATTTTTCTAGTCGATGTATGAAAGAAAGCCTTCAGGTGTCACGTGTACATTACGGGGCAGTGAAATCCCAGCTCGTTAGGAAGTTGGGGTCCGAGGTCCGAATCTGCCATGAAACAAATAAATAGTTAAATAAAATTGTTAGTGAAACCGTAACACCTGAAACAGTGCGTGTAACAGGTTATAAAAGGGGTCGGAGTCTGTGATGCTTTCGGATAGAAAAGTGATAAATCTGGAGCACTTACATTTGTGCCTGTTGATTTACGACTATTAGACATGCCCAGTTTTATTGGCGCACACACACACACACACACACACACACGCGCTCGCACACACACACAGGTTACAGGAGACAGAAGGGCCAGGGAGAACACAGCTTGTTGGTAGGCGTGCAGACGGAGAGCGTGAGAACACCAGTCACGTGGAAAATGTGTCTCACGGCGCCATCGTCACATTTTAGCTTCGTCTCCAGACATTTTGGTTTTTAATCAGCACTGAAACACCGTGTGTGTGTGTGTGTGTGTGTGTGGGGGGGGGGGTTGGGGGGAGGATTTACTTGAGATGTTTTCTCAACAACTTTCAGCTCCAAAATGAAATCGTCTTCACGCCGTCTTTTCAAAATCTCAATAGCAACAGTAACTAAGCTGACGGTGCTCGAGCTTGTGATTGACCAAAAAAACCCCGTTATTAAGTTGTAACTTTTGTTACAACTTTTAGTTGCAATTACAGTGGATATAAAAAGTCTACAGCCCCGTATGTGAAATTACAACATGTAAAAATAACTCGTTTTACGGAAATATAAAGCTAATATCGAACAGTTGACTAAAATTTACTTTCTTCCTAAAACCTTTGCTAATATGGATTGAACAATATGCTATGAGAGCCTTTTCTTTATTATTTATTTACTCCTGTATTATTTTAGCATGAAAATAACTTCGCATGCTCATTCATTTATCCTCGTTCCAGGAGTCGATGGTGACGACGGAGTTTATGCTAACTGTAAAACCAGCAGACGTCCCTCTGCACTCGATGTTACTTCACGTAAGCTGGCGGTCATTAATGCTAGCCACGTAAACCTTCAATAAAAATGTTTCTGTATAAAACTCCACCGCTCGCTCCGGCGTCTTGGCAGTGACGTGAGGAAGTGCATTAGCATCAGACCCCGTGCCAAACATCAGGGCTGATAAACTGATATTTAGCATGAACGGGAGAGGGGGGAAAAAACGCTGAGTCACAGTGAAATTCAGGAAACCTGTGTTCATCAGTCAGCACCAGTGCATCGTGGGAAATTTCTAAAACTTTTGCTAACGTCTGTAAAACTGACCTGGTGAAGTGATGAAATGTCTGTGAGCTTGTTTCTGGTTAGCGTGATGCTAAATGAAACACTCAGCAGCACTGTAATTTTCCTCACAACAGAAACTTCTCGGTTTCATCCCAGTTAGATGCAACACAAAAGCTAAGCTAGTGAGTAAAAATAAACCTTCCAAAAGGAAGCCAAGCTGGCAAATGAAAGCTAGCCTAGCAAACCGAACAAATGAAAGGCAACCTAGTGAGTGAACGTTAAACTAGAGTGTGAAAGCTAACCTGGCGAGCAAAAGTTAAACCGAACATAGAAAGACGAAGCTAACCGTGGAAACAAAAGCTAGCATAGTAAATGAAGGCTAAAGCTAACGTAGTGAGAGAAAGCTAAAGTTAACCTAGCAAACAAAAGCTAATCCAGTAGATTTAAGCTAAAGCTAAACTAGCGAGTGAAAGTGAGGTCACAGGAGTAACAGCTAGAGGGCTGTTAATCAGGCATGCTCATTTGAATATTAGGCCACACCCATTAGGACACCCATAAAGCTTTGATTCTTTGTGGCAACATGTTAGTCAGACTGCTCATCCAGCAGTGCATTGTGGGTAATGTAGGGGTGTTTGTGTGTTGTGTAGTCTGCACAGTTCACTGCCAGAAGTTCCTGATCTCACGTGTGGGAGAGGATTGGATCTTCCTCATTCTGCTCGGACTCGTCATGGCCCTCGTCAGCTTCATCATGGACTTCTGCATCGCCATCTGCCTACAAGGTGTGTGTGTGTGTGTGTGTGTGTGTGTGTGTGTGTGTGTGGAAAACTAGTATTATAAGAAAACCATTACATTTATACAAAGTAATATTATCGTTAGAGAGTAATCTTAATATCATGAGAAATATGTTAATGAGATATTGATTATGGATACATTTGGTCCCGCAGTGTCTCCAGAATGTTGTTGATGAATATTGACCGTGTGTGTGTGTGTGTGTGTGTGTGTGTGTGTGTGTGTGTGTGTGTGTGTGTGTGTGTGTGTGTGTGTGTG
>JAQQZR010000003.1:21532341-21551123 GCA_030068235.1 Notoglanidium macrostoma | reverse complement strand
CGCTGAGAATTTAGGATCCTGTTGCGCCAGTATTTAGTGTTATCGAGTGTACCTCTAAGTGGTCATTATTGTGCCGGTTGACTAGCGCCCGTGAAAAGGGGGTTACACTAAAGAAATCATATATTATTACTATAGTTCATTTTTAACAGTACTATTCACATGAATATTGATATGAAATGTTTTGTGTAATAATTTTTGCTTAATTATTCTCCCAAAGCTAAATAAGGAATCATCATAAGTAAATTATTTGAGACTTCTTACACTGCCAAGAAAAAATGTTTATTTGATTATAAATAATAATGTTGAATTTTTTCTGCAACTTAAACAATGTTTTTGCCTCATAAACTTGTTAAATTTGAAAATCTGTATAAGGAATAATTATATGTGGGTTGTTTTTGGACTGTGAATCAAAATAGTTTTTGGCAACTTGTTTTGGTTAAAATTCAAACTTTTTTCTGATTAATTCGCCATAATTAGAAATGATCAGAAACAGAAGCGTGTGGTGGGTTTTGTTTTTTTTTTTTTTTTGGTTTTTTTAATTATTATATCATTTCTGCCATTCCAAATTAATATTTTTTACTCTTAATGGTAGTATTAAAACTTTGTTTAAATCTTTACATATCATTTAGATTCTAAGTACATTACATTCTAAGCAGATTAAATACAGTATAAATTCATTTCTCTATATTAATTTATAATTAGATTTATTATATAATAATAAATCAACTTTTCGAAAAACTTTTAACTGTAAATATTTTGTTGCCATGTAGCTGCATTTGTAAATTAACAGCTCCTGGAATTTTGTTATTCTTTATGTTGCCATTTTTAATTTGTGCACATTCGTAGCATTCAGAGTTGTCAGGCTTTCTTACACCTTTATTGCGGTATTTGTTGCGTCTGTGCTTTAATCTGTGCGAACTCTTCTGTGTTGTAGCTGCGGAAGGCCATTGAGGGTTCGGTGACGGTGAAGGGAGTGAAGGTGCGCCCCCCGCTGGCCAGCTTCAGGGACAGCGGTACCAGCAGCAGTGACGCTGAAGTGACCGAGCTCCACAAACTGTGGAACCGCCACACCAACATGACCCTGCCGAGGGACCACCAGCCCTCCGACTCGGACGAGAAATCCTAGTGGAAATCAAAACAAAACAAAACAAAAAGGGAAAAAAGGACCAGGGAGGATGGATGAAAGGAGTCGGATAAGACTAGTGATTGATTAGCATTTTATTATTTTTTTTTTTGTTTGTATGTTTTTTTGTTTTTTTTTATGAATGCAGAAGAGCTGCACACTTCTGGGTTTTTCTGGAAAGTTCTGTATTCAGGTCTCTGATAAACACTTGGCCACGTGGATTTATGATCCTTATCTTACACGTCCCGCCTCTTCTGCACTGATTTCATTTCCTGGTTTTGAAAAAAGGGACGTACTAACGCTAACACTTCCTGAATTTGAGCAATTTCAGACAAAACTACATGGTAGCTTTTGGATAGCCTTCTGTTCCTCTCTTGTGCTTCCTCCTGTCTTTGATCTTCCAGTCTTTTTTACCTAGAGTCTTCCTATCATGTGCATCCTCATGGTAGTTGGAGACACGAAGTGATATTTAGCAATATTTATGCTATTTTTAATGAGCGCTTTCAAATTTCACTATACATACGCACCTTTGTTTCTTTGTTTTCTTTGTAAACTAAAAGATCAACACTCCGTTTGTCGTATAAATTATTCGTAAATGCCGACTAACATCCATAATTAGCGGTTGTCCGTCTTGTACACTAACCGCTAGTTTGAGTTTCAATTCCAACGCAGTTATCGGAAACAGAGTTTTAATACCGTTCTCATTAACCGTGATGCACTTGGCTGTAAAAAAAAAAAAAAAAAGAAGAAGAAAGGAAAGGGAAAAAAAAGCTCTTTCAAAAGTTGATTTGGTAATTGTTTCAAAATACACCTACACTACAATCAACAGAATTCAAATAAGAGCTATTAACTATAATTCTACACTGATTTATTTAGTCAATTGTTTTGTTTTCTTTTGTTTTCTTTAAACAAAATTATTCTTGTTTGGAATCATATGAAAAATTGATGTCCAAGAGGAACTTCTCCATGTTTTTTTTCCATCAGATGAATTCAACATTCCAATCTATTGTACGTGTCCTTGTTTGAACAATGATCGAGCTAATAGAACCTTCTGTTGGGTCTGAAGGTTCCAATTTCCAGCAGTGTTCCTCAAGGAACCTGTCTGTGTCCCATCATTTCATCAGAGCATAACCTGGTCCTTAATATGCTAGATGAGATGCTCTTACTTCCTGCTGAATATTCCTCTTATGTAAGATTTTCAGCATCTCATAGGACCTTCTTTTGTGTCTGAAGAATGTGTTCATCAAGGAGCCAGTCAGTGTCTCATCATCTCGTCCGAGCAGAACCACAGAACCTGGTGTTTCATATATTGGAATATTTCAGATTCTCTTACTTCCTGCTAAATATCCCTTGTGTATGTTTTCCAGCATCTCATAGGACCTTCTGTGAGTTGTAATATCTGAAAGAACCAACATGTTCCTCCACATTTTTTGACTTGCTTGCAAGAGCAGAACCTGGTCATTCTATTCCAATCAGACACTCAAACACCATGCTGAATTAACTTATTAACTTGTTACCTTTATAACTTATTACCTGTTTGCAGCATCCTTAGGATCCAAGGTTCCAGTTTCCCAAGGAATCTGTACAACCAGAACCTAGTCATGCATATCCCATATCCTGCTTAATATCTTCCTTATGGAGCTGGTATAAGAACTCGAGCATCAGATGGGAGCTTCTATGTATGTAGTTTGTAGATCAAACCACCTAAATTTTCAAATGTTCAGTATGTTGCTTTGGGAACCTACAGCAGAACGTAGTTATCCAGACTCACCTATCAGTATTTCCTGCTGAATGTTTGATTTAAAAATTGCGTAATGCCTGATATGAATGATTAGTTGGTTCTGAAGGATCAAAGAGTCCAGGATCTCAATTTGTTTCCCAAATAACCAGTTTACATTTTGGTCTCCTCATCCATAAAGGAACTATGGTTCCTTGAGGAACCAGTCCATGTTTTTGGCTTAGATGTTATCATATTTGTCATATTTATTCCTAAATCTCCAGCATCTTATAAGATGAGCTGTCAGTGCCTGTGGATCTCAGATTCCAGTGTATTTCTTGAGGAACATCAGCATATCCATGCTTTGTTTCTTCTCATCAGAGAAAACATTCAGGGCACCCATTTCCTGGGTTAGATGCCTTCTACTTCCTGTTAAATGTTCATCTCCTTATCTCATGTAAGATCTGCTATGGTTATGCTTGTCATTTTGCAAGGTTCTCAGCCTTCAAACTGTTCCTTGTAGAACCTGTCCATATTTTGTTTGACTCACGAGAGCAGATTCTTCTCGTTCATGTCTTGGAGTCGGGTGCTTCCTGCTGAATAATGCCTGGACGCATGTTTTATCATTTCGTAAGGATTTAATGTTACAAGATTTTTCAGCGTTTAATCATGTCCTCAGTTTAGTTCTAGGTGTCGTTCAGACTTTGATTCCCCTCGGGTCTTTTTGGTGCTGGGACGGGTTATTCCGACTGAACCTGGACCTCGATTCACCCTCAATTCTGATACTCAGATACTCCTGATAGTCTTAAGTAGCTAGATAACCTCAGATCAGACATGGAACCAGACTCTAATGGTGAGGGACCTTCAGGATCTCCTGGTTTAGGGATCTACAATGGTAGTGCTTTTCCACCAGACAGTGAAGCTCAGGTCTACCAGTTAATCACAATCCTAAATTTAGTTCCCCTTACCATGGGAAATGTGGGTGGGGCTTGAACTAGTGCAGAGCACTGATTGGCCAAAGACCTTTGTCATTAATTTAACGCTTCGGATTTGTATTTTTCTATTCATTTTAATATTTGTATATTTCGTAAAAGAGTTTGTACATTTTGTTCCTGTGCCCTGTCTAAAATCTATTCACTGTGCATGCTCCCTACATAGCATACAACATGATGGTGCTGTAGATCCTGCCCAGTGCATTACGTTCACAACCTTTTGAGATTCTTCAAGGGAAAACGAAACGGTGCTTTAGTTTCACGAGCTCGTGCTGTCTCTTTTTGCCGCAATTAAATATTGGCTCCATCTTTGTTTAGACTTCGGGATTAAACTGTGTCCAGGACTGTTGCAACAAAACCAACAAACCCAGTGAAGCTATTGCAGTACAAATTACTCAAAGAAAACTGACCTATATTTCTGGTAACGTTGTACAACTAGTCTCCACCCGAACAATCTCCACTGAAACTCCTCCTACTTCCACATGTTCAGTCCCAGGTTTGGATCAGGAACCGAGCCATGCTGCACCGTCTGGTGGAAAATCTTCAATAGTAGGGATGCATCAATAAAATATTTTAGACCAAGCACAAGTATCAATGTTTTTGGTCCTCATCAATACTGAAATGAGTACCGAGTAACCTAGTATTAATCTGTCAGGGATATCATGCAACATTTTTAGTTCTGGTTATGGTTCCATGGTCACATAGTGGCCATGAAGTGCATGCACGTGTGTGTACACACATATGCTACTGAACTCCTCGTTTATAACGTTAGCATTTCAGGTCGGCAATGTAGGTTAGGATTAGGTCACAACGTGGTATTAGACGTTTCTATAAGCACGATCTCCGTATCGCTGCGTCTCTCGAGGACGGGATTCAGCGTCTAACTTCATGCCTTAATTAAACGCCTGAGGTGCAGAATAAATAGGTCTTTTTTGTAAAATCGACGACGGCAAACCTGTGCAAGTAACTTAAGGTATTTCGAAATGTAAAGTTCTTCAAGAACCAAAAAACAAAGACCGATGCAGTTCTTTCCTTATTGTCTTGTCATTGTGGATGTTTGTCATATTATCTAGTGCTTAATTCGTTAATATTTTTTGTATTGTGTTTTTTGTTTATTTCATCAGCAAATCTGCTTTTAATTTTGATTCTTGATCCTGACAACTGTCCATCATTCTCCCTCTGACCAATACGCTTGGGTGTGGGTGGGTGGAAGGCGGGGCTTCTTCTTTTAATGGAGCTATGATTTAAGATTTTATGATATTAGGTTTACAGATTTAATATATTTGCCTCCTAACATATCAGTACTGGAACGATCACATGTTGACGTAAGATCTAATCAAGCTTGCTTGTTTGTTTGTTTATGACTCCAGTCCCGAGAGGGAAACACGTTAGCAACGTGCTAGGTAGCCTTGCCCTGAAATCTCGAGCCAATGTTAAGTTTTGCTTGACGAAGTGCCTAAAATCATCCCGAATGTGATATTTTTAGAACGTGTTGTAGATTCACGCACACCGATGCACGCACATGATGATTTTTATCATTTTATTTTTACACCCCTCGTCACATCCACTTTATTTCAGGTAACCATAGCAACCTGTTCTCGTCCTTTATCATCTTAACGGGATTTAAAAAAAAAAAAAAAAAAATCATGATCCGACTTTTATTTATTGCTTGAGTTGTCGTCTTGTGTCTTCGTCTCGCTTGTTTGAAATCACAAGTGCATATTTATTAACAATCACCTAAAGAGAAATCGATCGAGCAGAGCAATAGGAATTCTATTTTTGTTGTTGTTAATGTTTGAATTTTAAACTGAATGACTGTGCAATAACAGCTGTTTGTTTTTAAGTGTGTGTGTGTGTGACTGTAATTACGTCTCGATGTGGATGAGAGATGACGTTATTTTTGTAAAGAACCGACGCTACGGTACGCACTGAGGCTCTGTTTGTCACATCAGCTGATGGAAAAAGCACAGAGTGTTGGGGGAATTCTGGACTGGAAAAACCTCGGGCACTAAAAAAGAAAATGCACGCACACACACACACCCACACACACACACAGTGTGCTATTCTTCAAAGAACAAAAGGATTGTTTTATATCAGGGATGAATAAAGAGGATTTAACATGAGCATCAGCTTTTGTGTATTTTTTTTAACTTTTTTTTTGTATAAATGTATTTCATTTTAAAATGTATTTTATTTTGGTTTGCCTTTATTCATTTTTATTCTTATTGTTTTGTTTGAGTTTTTAATGTATAAACAGCACATGATCCCGGGCATACGTGTGCGTCCCTGTGGCACTTTCCTGCTTCCTGATTGGCTGGGAGTGACCTGCGGCGAAGTCACTGAAGTTTGTGATTGTATATTTAGAGCAGTGACTTTACACATTGAGAGAGAGAGAGAGAGAGAGAGAGAGAACAAAGCTGTCGCTCTGTCTGTCTGTCTGTCTGTCTGTATACTGTGTATATACATCTTTATCTGTCTCTCTTGGTCTCGTTATACCTGTCTGTCTGTTATTTCTTGTTCTTTCTGTCTCACTCTTTTATATCAGTCTGTCTGTCCATCTGTCTGGCTATTACTGGCAATCTGTTTCAGTGCCTGTCTTTCCATCCACCAGTCTGTCTGTCTGTCTATCTATCTCCTATTTGTCTATTTATCTATGACTCTCTATTTCTGTCTCTCTGTCCATCTTTCTGCCTCTCCCTCTTTCTATCCATCCGTCTGTCCGCTTGTTCTTATTTCTCACTCAGTCTGTCTGTCTGTTTCTCTCTCTGAGTCTCTCGCACTCTTTCTCAGATCAGTGCCATTGTGTGTAAATGATGACAATAAGACATGATGTGTGTGTGTGTGTGTGTGTTTTGGGGTATAATCAAGGACAAATCAAAACTGAAAGTTGGACAAGAGTGAAAAGGAAGCGAGCGAGGCGAGATCAGATCTGATCTGTCACAGCTCGGCGTTCTTTTAAAGGCCAGAGTGTAGAAATGTATAAATCGAAGTTGAAAAGGTTAATTTTCAGGTTCAATCCGATCGTCCGCCATTCAGACACTGAGAAAAGGGCAGACGGATTTTTAGGTGGAATTTAAGAAGAAAAATTTAATCTGATCTGCCTGAAGCTGTTTGAAGTGAAATACATCAAGGAAACTTTTTTTGGGGGGGTAATTAATTATTTAATTTGCACCCAGAACAAAGCCGTCGTTCAATCACAATTTATATTAAAGAACAAAACTTCACACTTTGTCCATTAATCGTTTAACAATATATAATAATTTAGTAAACGCTTCATTTGCATCACGCCGCTTATGCTAACTTGCTCTCTGCTAGCTAAAGTCTATCGTTAGCATTATTAGCATGTACTAGTAAAACTGAACTCACTCAGCGCAATGGGGAAAAAATCCATTACCTTTAAAAACCAATCAGGAGTTAGCGAACATCTGTACAATAT
Source organism: Notoglanidium macrostoma (assembly GCA_030068235.1). NCBI lineage: Eukaryota > Metazoa > Chordata > Actinopteri > Siluriformes > Auchenoglanididae > Notoglanidium > Notoglanidium macrostoma. The sequence goes on along the minus strand of JAQQZR010000003.1, from coordinate 21,543,855 downwards.
CTGTAGGTACACATTTAGCATCAATTCATTTGCGTCGTGTTCGCTGTGCTAAACTTGGCTAAGTGATCTAATGATGGATTTAAGCTAGCAGAGAAGTTTTTGTAAAGTTTAATTCACTTAAACTATAGATAATGCATGTAGCTTTGTGGTTTCATTATCTTTTAAAACCAGAGTCGGGAATTAGCAGACATGTAACGATATTAACGGAGTCCGTGCTAAATGTACGCTACATGCAGCTAATCTGGGTTGTATTTTAAATTGTATCAATTTTGAAACTAGGTTGCTGAAAACTAGCGCATGCTAAATAAATAATTTATTTAATCATTAATACAAATGCTAATGCTATCTGTGCTAGTAGTAGTACACCATGTGGATTTAAACCTTTTTTAGCATTGTGTTGCACTGCGTCTGCCTTTTTTCCCTGTGCTTTTTGGTTGTGTGTTTTGTTTTGTTTTTTTTTGTTTTTTTGGGTTGCTAGAGGTCAAAGGTTAGGAAGTCAGAGGTGAGCCAGAAGGTCGTGCTCAGGGATGTGACGGGGATCTGGATGTGCTTTTCACGCTGATCACGAGCACGCCCTCCGGCGTCAGAGTCCCGCTAACAGACAGAGGGTCCATGTCCTCCGGCAGCAAAGATTTGTGGGTAAATTTGTCCACGACACAGCCGTCATCTCCAAGCTGCGAGACGGGGAGAGCGGAGACACGACCTTTAATATTTACACACTGCAAAAATGTTTATACATTAGCAACAGTAGAAATACATAGTAGTTTACATATTGCAGAAGATTTATAAATTAAATGATCAATGAACTAAATATTATTATATATAATTAATTGAATAAATAAATGAATAGTGACAAATATTAGACAAATTTGACTTTCTTTAAAAGTATTCACTACAGTAAAATAAAACTTGGTGATAATAACAATCTTTTTTATTTTAGATATTTATATCTTATTTAAATATTTAGATATTTAGTTATATATATTTAATGTTTGTTTTATAGCTAATTTATGTGTATTGTACTGGATTGAACTCTCACCTTCTCGGCGTGAATAACGACGCTGCTGTTGAAAGCCATCACCACAATATCGTGCGGCTCAAATCGACTGACGTCCGTTGACATGTAATAATGATCATCCACCCAGATCGCTCCAGTACTGACTGAAACACACACACACACACACACACACACACACACACACACACACACACACACACACACACACACAGCGTTACAGCTACCATCACAAAGCTGATTATTTTCCTCGAACAGCACATCCCCAAGTGTTTTATTCCTCTTACATCACAGCAATTTACCAACCATAACAACTGATTAAAGAGCATCACATCATAGTTTCATCCATTTAACATGCTAATGTCGGTGAAACAAGTACGTTCCTGTTCTCGCTTACGTTATAGCAGCTACAACAGGGAACACTCGTTCCCTCACCCGCCTCGTTTTTTTCCCTCTCTTCAAAGTTAATAATTTAACTTAATTGTCATGTTACTGAGAAACTGCGAACTCCGCTGTCCTGAAAATGTTGGAAGCGTTACAGCTTCGCCTCTGACTGTTACAGAGCGCCGACCCTGGAGACTCTTTCCATACATGATACATAAACATCTCCAGTGTATCAACGATTCCACACGTGAACGAGCTGTCACTATAGAAACGACAACGTACTAGAGAGAGCGTAGCATAATACAGTAACGTGTTTTCTCTTGATTTTACGAGGTCTCTTTGTCTACATCAGACTCATTATCTCGTGGTGTGTGTGTGTGAGAGAGAGAGAGAGAGAGAGAGAGAGAGAGATTTCACACCAATCTCAATAATCCTGTAACTCCACTGTACAAACCTCCCTGTCTGTCTATCTCTTGGCATCTCTCTCTCTCTCTCTCTCTCTCTCTTGGCATCTCTCTCTCTCTCTCTCTCTCTGTCTCTGTCTCTTTCTCTATGATGTAATGGTCAGTCTGGAGCCTACACTCTGATGAATGTTGTCTGGGGAGAAATAACACTCTGGGAGAGAAATGGCCGCCGTTCTGCTCGTTCTCCCTCCCACAGCTCACATCTTCTTCATAATTCAGAGCGAGCCATCGGTCTACTCTAAGCCCAATATTTTACAATCTTGCTTAAATATAGATCACAACAAATTGTACAATCTGGTGGCCACCAATTTAACTGTGGAGTTTCCGCATAACTCCCGTACAAACCTTTTATCACTTCCTTCTGTTTTGCGGTCAGTTTACCTTCCATTTAGATCAACTTTAAAAATTTGATCAATCAAAATTCTTTGTCCGGTTTATCACTCGCACGTCTCACCACGTGTGTCTCCATGGTTCCAGTCACCTTGGTAACCTCCCGTGTGGGATTTCCTGTCTCCCGGGCAACCTCCGAACGTTTCTCTCTGGCTCCTGAACGACTCCGAGTCTCCTTCGTGACCCCCGAAAAGCGCTGTCGCTCTCTGATCCAGGAAAGGCATGAAGAGGGGATCTGGAGGAGGAGAGGAAGCTTCCGTTTGGATGGATGTGACGCTGCTGCAGCTGTACCTCGCCGAAGAACGGAACGAGGATGAGGACGAGCGTGAGGAAGTGCAGCTGCTCAGAGAGGTCATTGTGCTGGATGAACAAGAAGTTGGAGGTGGAGATCAAGTCTGGGGCTGGAGAACTTCGCGGGTCTGATTTAACCCGGGCCCCAGTGCATTGTGGGTCTTTCTTTCCTGTCTCCATACATGGCCTCGCTCCTGGCATCAGAGCACCCGGAATAACCGAAGAGCTGATAAGACGTGGAAAAAGCTCTTCAGAAGACACTTGAAAAAGAGCGGGAGATACACAAGAACCAACCGACCATCACATCTCCTCAACGTTCTCCACCAACCTGCTGTTTCTACATTCTAAGTGTCTAAATGCCTGAGAACCAGATCACAAACTATTCAAGAATCCCCGCCCCCCCTGAGCTTTTCCACGGTGTGCAGCGTTACAACCAGGAACTGAAAATGATTCACTGGGATTTTATTCATAAAAAAAAAAATTATCCCATGATACGGAGTTTGAGGGAAAATCTGTTTATAGTCTGTCAAATTATTAACGAATAAAGAATATTGAAGTTGGGCGTTCATAATTATTCACTATGAAACAATATTCTGGTTCAGTTTCCCTGAGTAACGAGATAACGAGGCGAATAGAGTCGAGCTGTGTGTGATTAAAGTGTCACATGATCTCAGTATAAACACACCTGTTCCTGGAATATGGTAGAAAAGCTAAACACGCAGGATCATGAACAGATAGCGATCAAAACAAATCCTGATGACATGATGCCACCCCCAACATGCTTCATGGTGAGAATGGTGTTCTCTGAGCAGTATTGGGATTAATTGTGCTTTGTCACTAATCAGAACACAGCCCACTATTAATATCTGTCACTACCTGGGATGCAGACATCTCTGTACCATAAGACATTGTTTGGGACAAAGTGTTCCCTATTGTGGGCCAAAAATTGGGACAGAGCCCCCCTTTACTCTGATCAATAATGGTATCGGGACACAATTTCTTTTTGTGCTGTTGACTGTTTGGGAAAACACAACCTTCTCTCGCTGTAGGTTGGTCGATAATTGGGACACGGTCCTTCCTTTGAAATACCAGTCGGCACTACGGCATCCTCACTTCTACACCGGTCAGTCACTATTTGGGACACGACCTTCCCTTGTCGTGCTCCACCGTTTTGATTGGTTACTGGTTTCACCCTTATTTGTTAGGCTAAAAATTGGGACACAACTTTCCCTTACTGTTGGAATACACTGCCCTTTGTTAATGTTAATCTCGGATTGGGACGCAGCCCACAGTTTACCACAGGTACCACATTGTGGTTGTGAACGTGTTCTCTAGTACTGGTCAGAAATTGGGACACAGTCCTTCATTGCTGTCGTCAGTGACCGGGTTCTCTTGCTATTGGTTACTGATCTGCACACTACCCCTTCCTCACTTCCTCATCTGTCAGTCACTGTTTGGAACATGACCTTCCCTTATTGTACTCCACTAGTTACTGATCCGACATTTATTGCTGGTTAAAAAGTTGGATCACGACTATTAATGTCAGACAGTAATTGAACACATCCTGCTAATAATGATCACTAATTAAACAAATTCATCACTTACTGTGATGAAGAAAATTGGGACACAGCCCTCAGTTTCCTATAGGTCAGACTGTTCATTACTAATGACCAAATATTCGATCACAGTCTTCCTTTACTGTGATCAATAATTGCAACACAGCCCCCTCTTCATCTCTGTAAATAATTGGGATACAGCCCTCCCTTTGCCATCAGTCACTATTTGGAACACGACGTTCCCTTATTCCGCATCATTTATTTTGACTGATTTTTGTTTTTGTATTTGTTGGTCAAAAATTGAATTGGGACATGACCTTCCCTTACTGTCAGTCATGGATTGGGACACATCCCTCTCGGTATAGGATACAAACTTCCCTTAATGTCACACATGAACTGGGTCACAGCCCTTCCTTTACCACAGGTCAGTCTGTCCCCTACTGCTGGTCAGGAATCGGGAAACTCAGCCTTCCATTACGGTCACTCACGTGAAAAGTCGTATTGACACTTCTTTTTTTTTTCTTTTTTTTTTTGCAAGTAACATTAATCATTTTATTGAGAAATTTAAAACAAGGCAGATGCAGAAAGAAAGCCATTATATTTCAAAACAGCCAGCATTCAAATACTTCATGAAAAATAGAAAAACAATTAAATAAAGAAGAATTGAAACAAACAAAGGCGAGAGTTTGTTAGTCATCGTTTTAGTCCTGATACAGTTGTAGCTTTGCACCGCTTTCTTTGTGTGTGTGAGTGTGTGTGTGTGTGTGTGTGTGTGTGTGTGTGTGTGTGTGTCTGACACCTTAGAGGATCACAGGATGTCTTAATTAGGAGTGTCTGCGAACAGTTAAGACTGATATGTGTTAAGATATTACGTTCTGTTTTTCCTTTATCTCTTGTTCTATCCTACTGGATGGACATTTTGGACACAACTCCACCATCACACACACACACACACACACACACACAAACACGCGCGCGCACACACACACACACACACACACACACACACACAAACAAGCACACACGCTTGCTCAATGTTGACCCAATTGTGTGTAACGAGGCCACTTGTGACATGGTATAACTGCCAAAAACCGAGTTAATCACTATGACGGGCAGCACAGACCACCAATCACAAAAGAGCTCGGTGATGAGGCGAAGCTCCGCCCACAAAACTGAGAGCGCTAGAGAGAGAGAGAGAAATTAAATTCTGATAACGTGATGGAATAGAAGGAGTGATCAACAAAGACAGAGGTAGAGAAAGACAGAGACACACTGAAGGAGAGATTAACAAAGACAGAGATAAACAGAGAGAAAGAAAGAAGAGAGACAAACAGATAAACAAAGAGAGACAAGAGAGACAAAAACTGAGTGAGAAATAGAGAAACAAGAGACTGACCGAGAGAGATGTACAAAGACTTTTAGGTAGAAGAGATAGACAGAAAAGAAAGGGAGAGAGCAAGATGGAGAGAAAAGCTTTTTTAAAAAAAAGAAAAATATAATCATCACCAATGTTCTCATATAAAACTATGGCGTTAAAGGAAGTGACGTACAGTCGATGGCACGCTTGGCGTTAAAGGCACGCTGTGGTAAAATCCCCTGAGGTGCCAAAAAGCCCTGCGTGATACCCCACACACACACAAACAAACAAACACACACACACACAGGTTGGTTTTATAGTTATACTTAGTTATTATTAGAGATGTGGAGTGTATATTTTCTCCCTTTGTAATTCTCTGTAATTCTCCCTTCATGTTCAAAGGGTGCACAAAATTTTGCACTCAACTGTACGCATTGAGTTCGTGAAATGTGAAACCTGTGAGTGACGGAGAAAGCTACAAAGCCACACACACACACACACACACACACACACACAGAGACAGGTGGGGTTGATGTCCAACATGCGTACATACTTGCCTGTCATTAGTCTGATCCAACCGTGGATCGCCATGGTAACGACAGAACAACCGTCAGCAAATAAAATTAGCTACTGAATGTGGTGTGTGTGTGTGTGTGTGTGTGTGTGTGTGTGAGAGAGAGACAGTACTTGACATTTTTGAAGGATAAAGAGAAGAACGAGACGTTTCTCAGAGAGGGCACATCGAGCACGGTCATGTTGTTCCTCTCAAAAGAAATAAAGCTGAATTACACAAAGAAATGTTTTTTTTTCTTTGCAAAGGAAGAAAGAAGAGCGTTTCTGACGCATCACACGCTCACGGACACGCCGCGAAAAATCACACGTACAAAAATAGAACGACTTTCCCACAAACCCTGAAACGTCCTCGACACAAATCCTGGGCCAGATACAACACTATTCTGTTCTTCACAACGTATGTAGATTTTTGAGACCAGAAAAAAAAAGGATAAAATAAAATACTGTTAACTATAATAATAATAATAATAATAATAATAATAATAATAAGTGATTACAAAACTAGTCTTCAACCTTTTTTTTATGCTTGGTTTTGAAATACATTTTCCCGTCACGGTACGAACATTCAACATTCCAGCATTATCTCAGCGCAGATTGTGACGGCGGTCAGTTTGGCAGATTACATTAAGAGTTTTTGTAGCAAGCAGCCATGCCCAAAGGATGCGTAACCAGGACCCAGAATGCAATGGGGCCTGAGATCTCGAGAAAGGGGGCAGAACAGGACAGTCAAAATTCACAAAAACCGTGCAAAAACAGACTGAACGGTGCAAATCCGAGCGTTCGAGCATTCAACTTGCGACACATGCAGAAGAGAATTTTTAGTCTTTTGTTCCCCCGTCTTTTTTTTCACCAACGTTTTTGTCACTTTCTTCATTTTGACATCTTTTTCTTGTAAATGTTTTTAGAGGCATGGCCTCCACTTCAAGTCCTTCACTACAATCTTCCTCTCCACCGCGCTGCAGAAAAGATTGTTGAGACGCTGTAAAAAAACAAAAAACAAACATAAAGTCCAGACAACTGTCTGTATGCAAATAAGGGGGGCGGAGTCTAAAACAAACATGCCGAATCATTCCAAACAGAAACTGGGAGTGCGACTGCAAAAGAACGGCGGACGCTGACGTCTCTCTTTCCTCTTCTTCCTATGCTGCGTCTTCGTCTGCTTCTTCTTCGTCTTCTTCGTCGAGTGACACCACGCCGGATGAAGCGACGTCAGAAACTTTCCTCCGTGCGGAATATTCCGGCATGCACCAAGCCCCGCCCCTGCAGTCTTTGCAAGGTGTGTCGTCATCTTCGAACGTCTCCGAGAACGAATGGCCCCGCCTTTGCCCCGCCCGCTGAAGGCGTGCCAAAAGTAGGAGGTCTTCCCTGCTGTGCAGAGCGCCCAGGATCTTAGCGGTGAGGTCGTCGCCACAGCGACTGAGATCACGTAGCAGTGGGTGTGTCTCGTCCAGGCTGCACGTGCTGGACCCCAGCGTGTCCGGTGGTGACTCTGGCAACCCCGCCGGAGGTGAAAGGTCAACGGCGACGCCGCTTTCAGCCTCACGCAGCCTCGCCTCGCAGATCCGAGTGTGTATGAGGTCGCGCAGGTAATGAGGGTATGAAGAGAGATCTGCAGAAAGACGACACGGCGTGAGTGTGCATGTAAAACGTTCATGCTCTTTATTTATCAACACCTTCTGACCTTATTTTATTTTACACACGTATATATATATATATATATATATGTCTAAATTTTTTTTTTTTTAAACATCACTTGTATACACATCTCTGTCTTTCAGCTCCACTTCTCTTTTTTTATACTTCTCTCTGTCCGCACATTAAACTTGCAGGAGAAATGAAGCCACGATATCAAATTACGACATGGAGCGAAATAGAGAGAGAGAGAGAGAGTGAGTGAGTGTGTTAATGTGCATGGGTAACGCTGCTGTCCAAAAGAATTACGTCAAACCAAAGAGTTGGACTTCGGACAAAAGTGGTAATGTACTGTTTTTATTGTTATTATTATTCAATTAAATTCAATTTTATTTGTATAGCGCTTTTAACAACAGACATTGTCACAAAGCAGCTTCACAAAAGTATATACATTCTGAATATAAACTTATGAATCTATACACTTATCTATATATATCTCCCTAATGAGCAGCCTGTTATTATGACTGCTCGGTGATCTTCGAAAATATCTCTGAATAAAAGTAGGGCACTGGGGCAGAATGACATGCCCTGATTCACGTCACAGTCAATGTGAGACCAGGGTCACGTCTGAAACGCTGGAACACTCGCTCGCCATGCCAGTCTCCTCCCCATCGTCCTATACAGCAACTTTATTCACACGCATGACTTTATTTACTGCTGTGATTGAGTGGAAATGTACCTCAAACCCGTGAACGTGAAGCGCAGCCGTGAGCCAAACTGTCAAAAACAGACCGAGGAGCTTCAAAAGAGCAATTAGGAATGAGAAATGGAGTGATGATAAAAGTATCAAGGACATCTGGATCCTTTCTGTAAATAAAAGGAGACTTAGGGAAATAGCAAGTCTAGTTTTATGGTATTTTTGCAACCAGATCTATTATTAATGATCATTAGTACCAAATTATTAATATTTTTAATATTACAGTATTACTAGTAGTAGTAGTATTTATTTATTTAATTTTTTTTTTTATTTATGACTATAATTATTTGTGCTTAGTGAAAATGCTGCTTTTCTTTTAACAATGGCAGTTTATTTATTTATTTATTATTTACTTATTCATTTATTATTAGTGTCATTGCTTATCTATTTTATCTATCTATCTATCTATCTATCTATTATTATAATTATTATTATTATTATCATCTCTTTCTCTGTTGTTCTTCAGCTGGTTAATGGGATACTGTCCTTTTAAGAATTTTACATTTCCTTTCTTATCTTGAAATTAGTCATGAATAATCATGTGTATTTTACACATTTTCAAATGTTTTTAATTGCGGCAGTGCAGGGACTCAGGTGTGTGTGTGTGTGTGTGTGTGTGTGTGTGTGTGTGTGTACCTGTACTCTGTGTGGGAGGCTCGTTATATGACAGGAAGTCCTCGTCATATGAATCGTCGTTCGACTCGTCTCCGTCTACTGAAGACCAGGCGCGAAGTTTTGCCTCAGCGATAGCAAACTGTTCCGCCACGCCTGAAACGTGCGCGCGCGCACACACACACACACAGACTCAGAAATCATCAGCAAACATCCTTGTGTATATACAGTATACTAAACAAACAGAACATGAGTCCATAACACCCATCTATACTGGACACACACACACACACAAACACACACACACACCAATTCAACATTTTAAAGGTATACTCCAGTAGAGGGTGTGACATTGCCATGGAGATAGTCTAATTTTATGGGACACGACACACTCTGGTGTTTGACAGCATGATGACACATGCTGATGACATCACGCGTGATTGTCCTCTACCGACGTGACCTCGCTGTCGCATACACAAAATCATGAGCTTGCATTTACACCCACACCCACACCCACACCCACACACACACACACACACACAAATATATGCTGATGTGTGATTGGCTCTGTGATTCAGCAAGTTTGAATCAATTTCCTGCAACCATTTAATCGACCAATCAGAGTGCAGCAGCCCCTCCCCTTCCACCCCTCACTCTGTTCTGTACTGTGAAGATCAATTTGGCCCATTCATCTCACGCACACACACGCATACACACACACACACACACACACACTGCAGCCTTTTCTACTGGAGTTTGGCATGTTTCCCAGGAGCGAAGTTTGTGTTTGTGTAGGTGTGTGTGTGTGTGTATATGTGTGAGAGAATGCCAGCATCCTGCAGGTGATATCGCAAACACTCTCATACTCACACTCTCTCTCTCTCTCTCTCTCTCTCTCTCTCTCACACTCACACTCACACACACCTCTAAACTGATTTTACTTACACACACTTATAGTAATATCCTCATAGCTTTCAGGAAAAAGCTGCTTGGCTAGAAAGTAAACTATGAATGCACTCCTGAGGTAAAAATCTGTCCTGTTGCCATGGCAACATACAGACATCCCATAATTTTCATAACAGACTGCGTGTTTCCAATCCGAAAGTAACTGCCTGTCTTACTTCCATTCATTTGCCATTATTTTTAAACTGTGTTTGTAGACCACAAGCCATTTCCATGGCTACACTTGGCTAGGTAATTATTTGTTAGCTACCCAGCTATGTATCTATACAAAACTAGTATAAATCTGAGCTAATTTATTAAAATATTAAATATCCTGGCAAAAGGTGAATTAAATACTAATCAAACTAGCTAAATAGTCAGCCGGTTAATGTGACTTTACGTGACAGGTCAAAGCTGGCTGTAGTTAGCTATTTAGCTAGCTAGTCAATGGTTAATCTAATCTTTTAATACAGTATGTTTTAAATCATGCTACAGCTTACCTAACATTCTCTTTGCAGTATTTGTAAATCTCATAGGTTAGCTCTGTCTAGCTAATGCAGCATGATAGTGGGCTAGTTATGATTCAACTCATGACAACACTAAAAATCGCTAATTACGCTTAAACCATGGTGAACATTTAGGCTATTATTGTGGACTCACAATTATAACCCTAACCCTAGCTTGTTTTTGTAGCTGTGTTAGTTAGCTTACTCTTTTCATGGTATATACTGCAATAAGAAAATATTTTTATATTTTGTACTAAATTTAACCACCTCTATTAGCTGTTTTACATTAGCTTGCTATGTTCAGTTAGCTAGCTAATGTAATACAACCAGATAGGCAACGACTGTAGCTAAACATGCTAGTTACTAGAAATAATACATAGTAAGCTAGCTTGACAGGCATTTAAATTAGTGTTTCATTACACGAACTAGTTCAGTTTGACCACAGAGCGACTTCTGGTAATATGCCAACACAAATGTGGCTGTTAGCAACAGTACATTAACACAAACACACACTGACCAGCCGCAAAGCGGGCCTCCTGCTCGCCCTCGGACAGATCCGAGTAGGAGTTGAAGTCAGACTCGAGGGCATTTGGAGCATCTGTGGGTTTGCACCATCCTTTCCACTCGATCAGGTGAGCGACGCGTCCCTGTGCCATTGCTGTCGGCTTCGTCACATGATCCTTCACCACCTGAGAGATACCTGTGCACACGTACACACATATTAGAGGAAGAAATACAGAAATGTACAGGAAGGATGGGTGGATCTTTTGAAGAAAAAGTGTGAGTGTGAGTGTGAGTGTGAGTGTGAGTGTGTGAGTGAGTGTGAGTGAGTGTGAGTGAGTGAGAGTGTGTGAGAGTGTGTGAGAGTGTGTGAGTGAGAGTGTGAGTGTGAGTGTGAGTGTGAGTGAGAGTGAGAGTGTGAGTGTGAGTGTGAGTGTGAGAGTGAGTGAGTGAGTGAGTGAGAGTGAGTGAGTGAGTGAGTGAGTGAGTGAGTGAGTGAGTGAGTGAGTGAGTGAGTGAGTGAGTGAGTGAGTG
>JAQQZR010000003.1:21519652-21532241 GCA_030068235.1 Notoglanidium macrostoma | reverse complement strand
GAGTGAGTGAGTGAGTGAGTGAGTGAGTGAGTGAGTGAGTGTGTGTGTGTGTGTGTGTGTGTGTGTGTGTGTGTGTGAGTGTGTACCGTGAAGTGAGGATCTGGCAAGTGCTGCAATCTCCTGGATCGTGAGAGCTCTTCTGGATTTGGGCAACATGGTGACAGGGTCCTCAACATTTACCTGAAAAAGAGAAAGAACATGAAGATGAAAAGGAAAATGTTGAGGATGATGGTGAAGACATGATGAGGATGATCATGAGGGTGATGGTGATGAGGTTGATGAGAAGGAGAATAATGAGAATGATGAGGAGGATGATGAAGAGGATGATATTCTACAATAATTCTAGAATGACTATATAAAACAATGTTCAGAATAAAAAATTTTCAGTGTTCACCAGAATGAGAAAGGATGTGTGAATGCAGGAAAATGGAAACCATTTGTTTCCAGAAGCGGCTCATTTCAAGGTGTTGAATGTGAACTTTAATGCTGCAAACCTGCCAATATTAAAGGTGTGAGCCAATAGAAATCAAGGGGCAGAGCTAAGAAAACACACGGTCTGGTAAATATTAAATAGCAATCACACCAGACTTCTGCCATCATCCTGACTTTCCTAATGATGGCTCAAAGTTGCAATGAATAAAAAAATTATAGATTAAAAAATTACATCTCCCATATGAGGGAAATAGTTAATAACGATAGCTAGATAGAAAGAGAGAGAGAGAGATTTTGATTTGACATTTCCACAATTAATTCAATTCAGCATTTTACTGAAGAACCGAAAGCTAACGCAACTTAAATGACTTGAATGTAGTTTTATCAGAAATGACGCTGACTGTGAATAAAAGACGACTGAAAATAAACAAATAAACAAACAAACAAATAATAATAATAATAATAATCATAATAATAATAACAATAATAATAATAATAATAATAGTGTCTTTATCCTGCACGATTGAACTCCAGCTCATTTCAGTTCCATAAAAAACACCCTAATAATAACAGAAATGGATTATCCTGTTAGCTCCCTATTTGGCGCGCGCTCTCTCGGAACCTTCGTCGCCTTCTGACGTCACCGCGGCACCACGCTGCTTTTTATAGTCTCGGCGACTATGTAGCACGCACACACGCTCGCTCGCCCGTGCGTTTCAGATTCAGTGTGTTCAGTGTGTTCAGTGACCAAGTGATCGCTTTAACGTCTGACCCAAATACACAAAGCGCGTGCCAGCTCTGCTGCTGCTGATAATGAGGAGTGACTGATATCAAGGCGCCTGATGAAGGACCTTGCACGAGATGTGTATGCGTGTGTGTGCGTGAGGAAAAGTGGGGGGGTCATGTCATCCAGGTGTATAAAATGACTTCCGCTTTAATTAACTGCGTAGCCAATCTTCTTTGGACGCGCGCGCGATCTCCTTCACACGCACACACATAGAGCAACAAGCGCTCGCGCCACAGGTTTCCTAACCGAGCAATCTGAAGGCGTGCACTGCTTCGCTGTCCCCCCCCCTTATAGAGACAGAGATGCTCATTTATACAAGACAGAAAAAGGATCGCTTTTGGGAACATCGCGGCACACCGACACCTCGTTATCAGGGGTGGGGGGTGGGTATTATCTTGGGGACACGAATGCACGCACGCGCAAGCCGGTGACATGGCCAGCACTTGGACAGCAACCTCATATAGGCACGAGCAAAAATTTTGATAATGAACGAACTGAATGCAAACCTCTCGAACGGTTAAAGCATGCATGCACACACACACATTATGCACGATACAAAAAAAGAAGAATTTTAAGAAAGAGAGATAGATAGAAAATAATGGAGTACCACGGTGGCCGGCTCGTCGCTCGCGCCGCAGAAGAACAGAAGCTTTTCCATGTGCAAACCGGCAGCACGAGACCAGACTGCTCCTCATAGCAGACATGCCACGTCGCCGTTCAGTTAACGACCCGTCCCCCCTCGCGCTCTCTCTCTCTCTCGGTCTCTAACTCTGTCGCCGAAATACGAGCATTTCTATAGCAACCGGTCACCATGGAACGGATGTCTCCTCGCGGCTGATAGATAGAGAGGGGGAGTGAAAGGGGAGGGGGGGGGGGGGACAGCTCGCACAGCGATGCCCGGAATGACGTCACGCGTGTCACGTCACATCGAACGGTTACAGTTCAATTCGGTGGCTCGCGCTTCAAATCAAAATCTCTCTCTCCACCCCATCTCCACACACACACACACAAACACACACACACACACACACACACACACACACACACACACACACACACACCGAGACCGCTTTGTTAGATAAAAGCTTTTATGTTTATGTAATTAATTTATATCAATTAATCATTCATCCTGAACTAAACAGAATCTTGTCTAAATGCTTCCTTTTGGATGCTGAAAATTGCCCTGAGCGTTTCCCTGCTAGAAGCAGAAACAGCTAAAACCTTAACGCTGAGCTCTGTAACCAATAGGAGCTGTCTAATTTGATCACGTGATTCACTTTCACCGCTGAATAACTAAAGGCAGAAAAATATCAGAATTAGTCTCGGTTTTGAGCCTGAAAGCACAAAAGTTCTGAAAACTCCCAGAAGTCGCTAATTAATGAGTTACCTAAGAGCTGTAGTAACGGACTGTCCTGGAACGCTTAGCCACAAAACATGTGTTAACAAAGCATGCTAGCTAAACTAGCAAATATTAGTTTAGAACAAATTCATGGTTGTCATGGTAACATTAGCTTAGCAAATGATAGCATTTTCACAGTGAGACACTGAGGCTGTAATTCAAAAGTGAAATCCCACTGTGATGCGCTTCCTGCATATTCGTAGAACTGAGAACAGAGAGCACTTTAGTTATGCTAATTAGCTGAGCTAATCAGTACAGTGAGAGATGAAAATAAACGAAGATGAGTCTGCTTCAGCAAAGGCTTGATTTAGGACAGCTTTGTTTAAAATCCACATATAAATTTAAAATCATTATAACTATGAAAACACAATGTGTGTTGGTAGCTTATGCAGCTAACCAGCTAGCTATATGAACAACACTGCTGGATTGAAATTATTAGCTAAAAGCCAAAACTATGAAAAGTCTCAGCTTAGGCTAAACACTAAATCCTGAGCGGTCTATTGTGTTTGTTGGGCAAAGCACTAAACTCGTGTTTGCTAGGCTATACACTATACCATCTTGTATCATGTGTGCTAAAGCCTAAAGTGTGTCTTGTGTTGCGTTTGCTAAGCTAAACACTAAACCCTCTGTTGCTAAACATGATATTATATGTGTTTGCTTGTCTAAGCACTGAATCATAAACTGTCTCTTGTGTTGCGTTTGTTAGGCTAAACACTAAGCCATATGGTATTGACTAGCAAACCCATGTTTTTGCTAAATCCCTTGCCTTGTGTTAGCTTTACCTTGGAGTTATTAGCTAATATTTAATCGATTCCTACTTTTGAGTGAATAATTATTTTTGTATATTAGTAGGTAACAGTAAGAGTGACTGATCAGATGTTGCTGTAATTAACGTTAATGAGGAGATTAAGTACAGGATGAGCGAAACGGCACGTGAATTGCGCTCACAGTGATACAACAAAGACTGCTATATCTGGCGGCTCTTTATAATGGCTCGAGTGGTGTGTGGGAAACGGTCTCTTTTTCTTCTCTTTCGGTTCTCTCGGCTCCCGGCGCTCGATGCGCTTCGGTGGTGGGCGGCTGAAAGTACACGAGTTCGGGACGCTGCTATTTCCAGACGCTCTGACACACAAAGCTTTTGAAAATAAAATGATGGCACCTCGAGGTAACGGTCCAGCTCCTCAAACGGTACGCTCAGGAGACGTGACAAACCGCTGTGTGTGCTACCGCCCAAAAGCGCAAGGTCAGATAAGGAACTCTCAGCCCTCCAGTCCATGCGAAACCGTCCACCTGCCACTGTGGAGAGGAACAACATCGTAACATGGCATAACAGCATGTTAGCACACTGACAGCACCTGATATGGACTGATTATAAACTTCTATCTTCATTTCCGTTAATGATCTGAGAGGAGCGCTTCTGAAATGACGTCTTAAATTAAAAATTCAGCGTACGCCAGACTAAATAAACAAACAATCCCAAAAACCAAGTGCTTCTTCTTCTTCTTCTCGTCAGTGTCATATTCTAATTAACATAATCGCCATTGATTTGCGTAATGAATCCGTTTTATATTCCGAATTATTATGACATTTAGTCAATATAATTAGTAAAAACAGCTAGCTAAAAATCTGCGCCGGGATGATCACAAGAAATAAACAGATTCATTACATACATTTTTTTTTTACTGCCCAAACGTTTAACATAAGTTTTGAGATAAAGTGTCTATATTAGGTGCCGTTACTGTTACACGGAAAGACCAGCGATGGTCCCCCTGTACGGTTACCTTGGCAACCGAGTGTACTGTTTGGAATCTTAGTGCATTGTTTTCCGGAACTTTCCTTCGTGCAGTGTTTCATTTCTGATGCAACTCATGCTTGCATTCACAGAGTGGCTGTTGAACATCGCATGTTTCTGTTTCAGGGCTTCATGCAACAGACTGCAGACCTGGGGAAAGGATGTCTTGATGGTTCAGAAGCACACAGATATCCAGGGATATCCACCAGGAAGTACCCGTCACACCCAAACGCCACAGGTGACATCACTTCCTGTCAAACAGGCCATGCTGTTTACAAATACTCCGTTACTTTATGCATTATAGTTGAGTATTTAATGTTTACTTTTTTTTTGTCAGTAATATGACAAGCTGTATTTTTATAGCTGCTATAACATGAGTTAGCTAGATTCTGAAATATTTTCAGATTTTAACTAGCTAGATTTTTTTTTCTTTTCCTATAATTAAATCAATTTTTGCTTGGACTCTTTCGCTAAAATTAGCTCAGTTTTGAGTAATAGCTAGCTAGTTGTTTCAGACTTTTGTTGATTTACAGCTATCTAGACAGCTAATATTGTAGGATACCAGTGATATTCTTTAAATGCCAGGATTTGAAGGATAGAGATTTCACACACGTTTTACTTTTAGGTTTACATTTTCCAGTTTTTCCTTCTTCTTTGCAAACACTTTCAGCTCAGAATTTTTTCACATGACAGCAAAGTCTTTATTATTTAGAAATGTGACCAATAAATTTTAACCAATTTTACATTTAGATTGATTCCTCCTGTCTAATTGGTTTCTCAAGCGCGCTCTCTCATCTCCACTGCTGCCAGTGGCCATTTCCCGTCGAGTCTGTCGGCCAAGTCTCATGCGGTTTGGAGGCGTGTCTTGGCGAGTCACAGATTATCATGGAGAAGGAAGAGCTACCGCATTGCATTGCATAGCATCGTATTCTTTTGCATTATTGCATTGAATCACACTGTGTTGAATCAAATCATGTCGAATCGAAAGAGGTCATAATCATATTAGTGGTTGCTTCATATGTATTGGAACATTTTGTAATGCATCAAGATCAGCCTCAGTATTAAGCGCTCAGTTATAGAAATGTATGCATATATATACATTTTTCTCTGAAAATAAAGTGTTTAAGGATGCTTATTTTTTTGGCATAAGTACAAGCTGACCTAAGTACCTTTTAATGCTAATTAGCCTGTGAGGCAGTGAAGTGGTATGAGTTACAGCTCTACAGTACCCTGCATTTCAGCACAGTCTATAAAGCTGCCTCCCACGCAGCCCCATTAACGCCCTCACTACAGCAGCGACTTGGGTTGCACTTCCTCTTTATCACAGCTCGTTTTATGTTCTGGTTGATACTCGACACGCCATGGGTCTTTTCACTGTGCACAGCGGCGTGTGCGATGCTACGGCCTCGCCCCTCGACCCGCTCGAGTCAATGAAACCAAATCCGTGCTGAAAGACATCGTTGCGTGTGAGGTGTCATGCCGGAATAATGGACCACGGGTGCTTGAATTCTAGCGGATGTGGAACCGGTAAACATGTCTCTTAGGATTTTTTGCATAAATTGTAGTTTGGAGTTGCAGTTACAGATTACAGAAAAAGTGTCTAACACCTGCAGATGTTATACCCCAGACACTTCCATTACAGTATTAGGTTACATACCTCGTATTAGAGCGTGTTGTATTCGTGTTGTGATGCTAACATATACATGCTGGACTTCATGATGGAAATCCTCATGCCTATGGGGTTCAGAATCATTTAAAAACACATGCTTATCGAGTTCCAGCTCGAATCCTGCGAGGATTTAACATGGAATCTTTTCTGAATCAAAAACGAATCAGAAATGAATTTGAATCAGATTAGAAATTATTCTGATCCAAATCAGGATCTGATCTGTGTCGCTTATTGAGGTTCCTGTGAGGCTTTCAGTGATTAATCCAAAAATGAATCCGAATCAAATGATTCATATTCTAATCAGAATCGAATATCAGTCGCTATTCAGCTCTGATATGCGGTGATCATATCATAGTGTTTATTTCTTGGTGTTTAGTATACATACTTGTCAAATGAACAACATGTGTTGAGTTTCTGAATGCACATCTACCGTGTTCATATAAATCATGCACAGACGCAGTACGAGCGAACTCACTATAGGCGTTAATGCAGCACCGGGAATTTTTCGTCTTGTTTGTTCGTATCATGTCCATCTGGTGTGAGAAACATTCACCGTGTCACACTGAGCAACAGGCGGAAAGGTTCGAGGCCACCAGCAGCTCGGGCCATCTGGAAGACTGTGACGGATGAAATGACCTCACCTAAACTTAACACAGTGTGTGTGTGTGTGTGTGTGTGTGTTGGCTCTAAGCAGCATTTGACTTTTATATTTACGGCAGAGCTCATCTCAGTCATTGCCTGTGGGGAATTAGGACAAGGCCGATTTGAGCTGTAGTGAGGTGATTCACAATAGTGACACTGATGAAAACTGTATCTGTACCTGCACCAGCACCTGTATCTGTGTCTGTGTCTATACTTGCACCTGTATCTGTTTAGTACTCCAAATATTTATTTTTATTTATTTATTTATGTCATTTGGCAGACGCCCTTATCCAGAGCAACTTACAACTGAGCAGTTGAGGGTTAAGGGTTAAGGGCCTTGCTCAAGGGCCCATCAGCGATAGCTTGGCGGTGCTGGGATTTGAACTCATGACCTTCGGATCACTAGTCCAACGTCTTACCCACTGAGCTACCACTGCCCTTATATATATAAATATCTTTATCTGTACTCGGGTTTGAACCACCAGTGGGCGTGGCCAAAACTCAAAGTTTAGAACTGAACACATCCCTGTCCTTCGACTCCATTACTGAGCACACACCTCAGTGTGAAAAAGACTATTGTGAAAAAGAAAGCAAATAGGAGATTTGATCTTTTGTTTCTGTTCGGTTTGAATTATATACAGAAGGACGTGCAAACAGACATTTGTACAGAGATTTCCTTATACATTTTCACCACTGGCTTGTTTTTTAAAGAGATGGATTAATATTTTTAGATGTTTTACTATTTCTCTCTCTCTCTGTTTTACATGAGGTTATCATACTGTGAAGAACTCACTTCAACTCTACAAGTGTCTCTAAACCTTGTTAGGAACTGACCATCCAAATATAGATCGTGTGGCATGCCATTATTTTCAAAGCAGAGTTATGTTTGAAAAATATTAATACAAAATTATAGTTTCATAGTCAGATCATATATCATAGGGTTTATGAGCACAGTATCACCCTGTGCATTGCTTATGGTAAGGTTCATTTTCATTAAGGGTGCCAGTACTTTTGGAGCAGTATTACATTATATTATGTTGTATTATATTACAGCATATTATATTCGTTTCGCGTGCGCAGTCTCGTCCCTTAGCAACGGGGAAACGGGTTCTCGCGCGCCGCTGCATCATCATGCATTTTCCCTTCATGCGTGTATTATAATCTAGTGTTGCAGGGTCGCGAGCGCAGCATCAGCAGCATACAGTCCGCATTATACCCGTTTCCGTTCAACACTCTCTCTCTCTCTCTCTCTCTCTCTCTCTCTCTCTCGCTCACACACACACAAACGCGCGCGCGCTGACACAAGCTGCGGATCGTCTACCATCCACCATGCATTCACAAACACACACGCACGCGCGCCCTCATCAAAAGCCTGCAGAATGCACGCGTGCACAAAGCAACACGCTCGGGCGTTATTTCACGTGCGCTTAACGTACAAATTGCTCTCTCTTGCGTTTACTCGTGCATCACTCGTGCTCGGAGCAGGCAGAGCGGAAGTGCGGCTCTTACCTACGGGGGTCTTGGAGGCGACGCAGCCCATGTTTACACACTGACCTGCAGTGCATCAACACATACACACGCACGCACACACACACTTTCTCTCTGTGTGGGGCGGAGAGAAACCCCTCGTTTCCGTCTGTAAGCGCGCGCTGATCGATTCCGCGTTTTCTGTATTTAGTTTATCGGTTATCTATCAACTTTCCTGCGTTTCTTTAACGCACGTGGGCCATGCAACCGTCCCTCTCTCGATGTCCTATTGTTTTTTTTCTGTCTTTCTTTTTTTTTTTACACTCACCACTACGTCACGCGGGGAAGACTCGACGCGTGCGTTTCAGCACCTCGGCGGGGGGACAGCGCGTGCGTGCTCGAGCTCCCAGGCAGTGGCCGCAGCATTGGTTGGTTGGCGTCGCGCGCAGCTCGGATCTTCTTTTTTTACTCTTCTTCACTTCCCAACTCTTCTCTTTCTGAAGTCCGCGCGCTTCTAACAACGATGATTAGTTTGTTGTTTTTGTTTTGTTTCGCTTTTTGCACGAGCGCAAAAACAGGGCGCTAAATGAGTGAGAAATCCTGCACGCGGAAACTGCGTTTAATAAATCGTGCTCGGTGTGGCTCCGCCTACGAGTCGAGATGTATGGAGGCGGAACGAGTTCTGATTGGACAAACGTGAGCGAGAGAGAGACCGAGAGAGAGAGAGAGAGAGAGAGAGAGATAGAGAGAGCTGTACACATTTACCCCAGTAACATTGGTAATGTGTAAGTGATGCTTCACGTGAGCGGCGGTATAGCCGATGCACGTTCAGGTAGATGCGGGCGTTGACGTCACTGAGTGTTTAATTGCATACACCTCTCTGTGTGCGCGTGAATAAAACAGCTACCCATCAGTTAAATCGCTTCATTTAACCGCTCGAGCTCGTTACTTCCGTCTTTTAGAAAGACAGTAAATGGCAAATAAATTAATTTTTCTATTAAGCCTACTTTAATACATTACAATTTTACAGTCATTTCTTTCCTCATCTATTTACTGGAAGCTGTGGAATTTGAAAGTTAAGCCATGGTTTTTCAGACTTTGTACGGATCAGGAAGTTCTAGCCTATATCCAGCGAAAGGCGTCTAATTTGATCACGTGATTTAGAATGTCATCTAAGTCCGTCTCCTTGGTTATTTGAACTTATTTGTTTTTAACTGTGCAGCAAAAATAGCAAGAAATATTTCAGAGAGGAAAAAAATTTGATAATTTTTTGCCGCTATTTGCTGAAAGGAAACCTGTCCAATGTTCATCAGATGAGGGGGTCACGTGACTGGCTTTGCTGTTATTTGTGAAGGGTCGTCATGATTTTTAAAGCCACGAACAGTAAAAAAAAATAATAATTTTAAAGCAGCAGTGCACCTTCTCTATGCACCTCTATGTACATTCTGCTACATAGAGCAGGTCCGTCTGGTGGCCACGCCCCTTTCTGCTAAACAAAGCCGGTCAGCCTGCTGGCTCCGCCCCTTTCTGCTACATAGTGTGAGTCCATCAGGTGGCCCCACCCCTTTCTGCTTCATTAAGCCGCTGGTGGCCGCTACACAGTGCTTGTTTGCATGTTGACCCTGCCCCATTCTGGTATATAGAGCTGGTTCATCTGGTGGCCCTGCCCCTTCTGCTACATAGAGCTGGTCTGTTTGGTGGCTCCACCCCTTTCTGCTGCATAGAGCTGGTCTGTTTGGTGGCTCCACCCCTTTCTGCTGCATAGAGCTGGTCTAGCTATTTAAATTTAATATTGTTAAGAAAATGTATATATTTTTTAAATCTACAGGGTTAAAGAAACAAGTATAGTGTTTAATTATTACTGAATTAAGTTAATTTGAAAACGTCAGACTTTATCTTCCCTGAAAATGTGAGGCTCAGTTTGCCCAATGCCTGATACATGTGTGTGAGTGTGAGTGCGTTGTGTAACCATGCGCCTACACACACTCTAAACATAGAGGCGAGCACTGACCCACACACTCTCTCGCTTCTCCCGAACATCACACGTTGCTCAGATGCTTCAGATCTGATGAGTGGGAGCAGTGAAAAGAAAGCAACAAAAACCCAAACCTGAGATGCAAAAAAAAAAAAAAGAAAAAGACAGGGAATTCTGGGAAAGTAGGCGGAGTTCACAATTCAGGGTCAGTGATGGAAAACACTCAGTAAAAGCAGATTTTTTAAAAAGGAGTTTCTGAATGTTTCCGATTATTTTTAGAGTGAGAATGAAATGCCAGTGATTCAGTCTGGAAACCCTCACAGCAGTCTAGTGATTGTACAAACATTAGCCCCGCCCCTTTCTAACCGTAACTGTAACAGGGCAAACACACGATTTCTGATGCTGCTGCAATCATAATGCTGAAAAACATCAATATATCTGACATGCAAAACATGATGTCATCTTTCTTACTGCCACTACAGCTTCTGACTCTTTACTGCCTTTTTAACGAATAAATACATAAGCAGGACATAGAAAGATTAGATAACGCTCTCAAAGAAAGAAAGAAAGAAAGAGAAAGAAATGTGTGATTATCAAGTCAGAAGGCAAAGATAGAGAAGGTTAAGGTAAAGTATACTTTATTATCCCAAAGGGAAACTTGTCTTGGGCTCCAAGCTGAAAACACATTTGTCAAAATCACAATGTACATACACACAAATACATAGATCATACATCGAAACTTACACAACTATTTCTCTTTTTCTCTCTGTTTCTCTTTCTCTGTCTGTCTGTTTCTCTCTTTCTCTGTGTCACTCTATTTGACTGTCTGTCTGCCCCTCTGTTTGCCCTTCCAAGTGTCTCACTCTATCTGTCTGCCTGTCTGAGAGTGAGACAGAGTCTATCTCTCTCTCCTTCTCTCTCTCTCTCTCTCTCTCTCTCTCTCTCTCTCTTTCGCTCTCTGGTCATTAGTAAGCTGTGTTGCAGCTCCTCCTTCAGGTGAACTGAGGAAACTGCATCTCCTTTCCCTTTCTCAAATTTTTCAAACTTTGCAATATCACTTTGAAAAACAAACAAACAAAAAACATGAAAGAAATGCAATCATGAGAAACACAAGCAAAAAGAAAAAGAAAAAAATTAAATGAGCACAAAAGAAATATTTGGATATGTAAAGACATTACAGCCCCCAAATGATTAAACGGACACATGATTTGCTGGTGGTGAAGGAAGGAAAGAAAGAGAAAGAAAAGAAAGAATAAGGGACAGAAAGAAAGAAAGTCAAGAATATAAGGCTTTTATATAAGTTTAAATTTGTTTTAGTCAAAGTTACTGTAAATG
Organism: Notoglanidium macrostoma; assembly: GCA_030068235.1. Classification (NCBI taxonomy): domain Eukaryota; kingdom Metazoa; phylum Chordata; class Actinopteri; order Siluriformes; family Auchenoglanididae; genus Notoglanidium; species Notoglanidium macrostoma. The sequence goes on along the minus strand of JAQQZR010000003.1, from coordinate 21,520,743 downwards.
AAACTTCGTTTCCACTTGAACTTGAAGTCCACCTGGGTCTCTTAGATTTCCTCTTAGATCACCTGGGTCTCTTAGACACACACACACACACACACACATATACACATATTCATGTATGGCTGTAGCTGTGAGGACCGCAGGTTCCCATAAGCACATTTGACTTGTGAGGCCTTTTTGTGTTCACCAAGAAATTTATATGCATTTACTTTCACTGTCTGATTTATTATATCTCACAGGAAATCTACCAAAACACACACACACACACACACACACACACACACAGACACAGACAATTCTTTTACATAATATGTTAAAAATAGCTGATCTTTAAACATTGTGCATTATTTATTATCACTGGGAGAAACACCATACACTGGCTCCCTCTCACCAACACACACACACACACACACACACACACACACACACACACACACACACACACACACACACACACACACACACAAACATACACTCCTCTTCCTAATTAGCCACATTGCATCAAACAAAGAGGAAATGTCCCACTGATGTGTTTTCCAAATCTGGTTCTCTCCACACACTTGGTGTTCATGAGGACTCAATAAGAATAAAATAAAAATTCCAAATATTGTATCTAAAGTAAGCATTATGGGCTTGAATATGTTTTAAAAAGAAATAAACTAATTAAAGGTTAAGCTTTATGGGGGATCAGATTTTTAGAGCCACAGTAAAATTGAAAAAAAAGTAAAAAGTCATGACTTTATTCTCGAAATTTTATGCATGAGTATAAACTTTACCTTGAAACAATTCATTTTTATTATGGACAAATATGTACATATTTATATTAATTAGTTCAATTTGTTAAATTCGGTGGTGGTTTTTTAAAATTGATTAAGATGTCTTTTTATTCTCAATTTTTTTTTATTTGTATAGCGCTTTTAACAACAGATATTGTCTCAAAGCAGCTTCACAAAAATATATAAATTCTGAATATAAACTTATGAATCTATACATTTATCTATATATACCTCTAATGATCAAGCCTGTGGCGACGGCGGCAAGGAAAAACTCCCTGAGATGGCAAAAGGAAGAAACCTTGAGAGGAACCAGACTCA
>JAQQZR010000003.1:21500332-21515867 GCA_030068235.1 Notoglanidium macrostoma | reverse complement strand
TACTACAGCTACACACATCTATACTACAGCTACGCACATCTATACTACAGCTACGCACATCTATACTACAGCTACACACATCTATACTACAGCTACGCACATCTATACTACAGCTACGCACATCTATACTACAGCTACACACATCTATACTACAGCTACGCACATCTATACTACAGCTACGCACATCTATACTACAGCTACACACATCTATACTACAGCTACGCACATCTATACTACAGCTACGCACATCTATACTACAGCTACACTTATTTATACTACAGCTACACATGTTTACTCCATAGCTGCATATGTTTATCCTACAGCTACACACACTTATGCTACAGCTACACATTTATTCTACAGCTACACAGGTTTATTCTACAGCTACACACATTTATGCTACAGCTACATGCAATTAGAATACCTAGATTTCTAATATAGTAAGTACACTAATACTGTAAATGATGGAAATGGGAACCTCATCTCAGGTTTGAAGTGTGATGCCCTGGATGGTGGTGAAAAATTTCATATTCTTCATCCTACCTAAAGTGACACCGTGTGTAAGGCAGATCAACATGTCAGTGGCAGTGTAAGTTTGGTATTCCTATCTCTCTCCAAACCAGATATGAGGCTCAGTTATTGCCATCATCAGTATCAGTTGCATGTTATGATAAATAAATATTGTGTGTAGCACACTTGTGTGTAGCTGTAATATAATACTGTATAAGTGTAGTATAATAGCTCATATCATGCTTATTGGTTTGGAGTATGAATACCACGTGTGCTCCTGTACAGTTCTCAGCCTCCCTAACACAATGAGTGAATTTTGGGTAATTGCATGTAGCTGTAATATAATAACACTTGTATGTGTAGCTGTGTGTGTAGACAGAGTGTAATTATGTGTGATTGTAATAGTCAGTCATTTCCTGACTCTTTTTGTATAATTTTTTTTCTAGAGTCCTTTTGTGCACATAGGAAGCATGTGTGCAGAGCAGCTCAACCGGTTAAGGGCATTCATTGGCGGTGTTAAAGTGGTAAACTGTCTGAAAATGATAAAGTAAAATAATTTAAAATTCACACAACAACACACACACACAAAAGAAGAAACTTTATTTGTATTTATATTTAAGTTTACAATGTATTTTTCATATAAGAAATGCTCAAAAATGTTTAAAAAATTTTATTACTATTATTATTATTACTATTATTATTATCTTCTTACAGTGCAAATGTTTGTACACCTATAGAATTTATCAGAAAATATATAAACATCTGTAACCTATAGAAGATCACATGACATGATGAAATGTACAGTACCTGATAATATACTATTTTATATATTGGATTATGTGTGTGTGTGTGTGTGTGTGTGTGTGTGTGTGTAAACCAGAGCGAGTCTCAGGGCATCGAGCTGATCATCGCTGGTTCTGCTGTTGGAATCGCCTGCTGCTTCGGCTCGCCCATCGGAGGTGAGAACAAACTTGTGTGTGTTTTATCTGTCATTTTGAGCTGAAAGTAAGTAAAGCAAGAAAATGATAGAAAATCATTTTTGTTGAAGTTGTGTTGTGTTGCAGGTATCCTGTACGGTATAGAAGTGGCCACGTCATTCTTCATGGTCCGGTGTTACTGGAAATCTTATGTCGCTGCTACCATCAGCGCCTTCGTCTTCAGAATCCTGCCTGTGTGGAGCGGACGTAACGGTGCGTGTGTGTGTGCGTGTGTGCTATCATTTAAAAAAATGTCAGTATTTCTGAACTATTTTCAGGATAAATACTCATTTATCCTGAAAATAATAGTTTATTAGTAATAGTTCAGTAGTAGTAATAGTAACAGTTTATTAGGGAAACTAGTAGTTGGAATAATATATATTTTAATGACATTTCATTTTTCCCCAAAGCTAATACTGTGAATCATATTAATAATATCACTTTTTCTTCTTTTTTTGCAGAAGGTATTATTCCTCTGTTTAACACCGCTTTCCGACTGGAATTTCCCTACGAACTCCATGAGTTTCTGGCCTTCACCATCCTTGGGTAAATGTGTGTTGTGTTCTAATCAGTAAAGTTAAAACAAAAAAAAACCCAACAACTTATGAACCAAGATATAATAATGGACTAAATATGAATAGATAATCAAACAAAAAACTATTACTTTTCCCTTCAAAAATTATTTATCACCACCACCATCAACAACAACGTCTATTTTTGCCAAAAAATTGCCAATTCATTTATGTCGATGAAGTTTTCACAAATTTTATGGCTTATTATAAGAATAAAGTGATCACTAAATTAAGGTCATGTTTGTTGGTAGCATATTTCCATTAGGATTGTTTGTGCTGAAATAACTTATATATATATAAAATTTATATATATATGGATTTTTTAAAATAAATGTTACTGTTGCTTGGTATAAAGGTATAAATGATTATTTTTCTCCTTGTGTGGGTCTGTAGGATTCTGAGTGGGCTTTCTGGAGCATGTTTTGTCTTCCTGAACAGCGTGATGGTGCGTTTCATCAGGAGCCCTCATCGCATTAGCAGGTTCCTCGCCAGGACGTGAGTGCTTTATTGGAATTCCAGGACCAAGCATATCCAGATTCCCATTTGCACAAGAGGAGGGAAAAAAAGCTTAGAACTGTGTAGAAATTATTTTTCTAATGTAATATATTTATTGTCTTGCCCTCCCTCATACATGGTGTGAATTTGGTGAAGATTGGAGAACGTCGAACTTTTCATCAAAAAAAAAAAAAAAAAAAAGGGTGAAAAATTCTCAGATTTTTCCAAAATTCACACCATATGTTAGGGAGGTCTAGATGTATACAGTAGTCAGGAATCATACTCCAATGCTGTGATATGATGAACAGTTATACTAAAGCGCTATACAGCTGCACGCATTTATACCACAACTATGCAGCTATGTGCATTTATGTTAGGGCTACATCCAATTACACTACAGCTATACAGCTACGCACAATCGTCCTACAGCTACATACAATTAAATTACAGCTATACAGTTACATGCAACTATAATACAGCAACAAGCAATTGTACTACAGCTACACACAACTACACTACAGCTACACACGATCATTCATGCTTGAGATCAGAATCCTTTTTTTTGGATGTGAAAATGGCAGAGATTCTCCTGCTGAAGTGTACATGTACCCTCAGCCCCTTCTCATCTGATAAACTTTACTTTAGCTGATACGCTATGACAAGAGGAGCAGAGGTCAGTGAAATTGCGTTAAAAGGAAAACGGAAACCTGACACTATTTACTGTGCAAAAAACTAAACAGAACAATGTAAACAGTGAATGATGTTATTTATCAGTGGTGAAATTAACATTTAATGGAGTTAAATGGCACTGTGACATAAACAGCAAAAGAACCTGTTCTTGAAAATATTGTGTATGTGTATTTGTGTGTGTGCAGTCGTGTGCTGTATCCTGCTATTGTCACGCTGGTCATTGCCACTTTGACCTTTCCTCCTGGATTTGGACAGTTCATGGCAGGCGAGGTAACACACACCCAACCATAATTACCAAAATTCATTTGTAAGAGACCAAGTATCACCTTTAATCCAGACAGTATATGGCATCAATTCCTGCTTGCCTCTCCTCACTTCCTGTACAGCTCACTCAGAGGGAAACTCTAGTCGCACTATTTGACAACTACACCTGGTCCAAACATTTCGAAGGTGACCATTTTGATCACTCGGACCACTCTGTGGCATGGAAACACCCGCAAGCCAACGTTTTCATCACGCTCACCATCTCCTTTATCATGAAGGTCAGGATGAAAGACACTTTTAAAACTACTATTTAAGGCTTTATTACTAGATAAAGAATAAAGCTTAAAGGTTAAAGTTTTAATATTTGCGTTCAGCTCTTCATGTCAGCGGTGGCCATTTCCATGCCTATCCCCTGTGGAGCTTTTGTACCTGCTTTCGTCATCGGTGAGTGGGTTTATGGCATGTACATGTAGGCATTGCTGTATATGAAAATACATTTATTTTCCCCGTTCTGGTCAGATTTGTTCCTGTGTTTAGCTCATTAACACAAATGGACAGATGGAGTCCTAGCTGTATCATTCACTGGCAGAAATTGTTAGGAAATCAAAGAAATATCTGAAAGTATATTGAAGAAATAAAGTGGACGTGCGTGTGTGTGATTAGGCGCAGGTCTCGGCCGATTGGTTGGTGAGGTGGCGGCTGTTGTTTTACCCGAAGGAGTTCATTCAAACGGCACTGTTTACTCTTTAATACCTGGAAGCTACGCTGTAGCAGGTAACACTCCAAAAAAAACATGTGTGATCAGGATTAAGGTTCTTGTCTCTTGAACTGCAGCATTGCGTTCTTCTTGTCTGTGTATAGGAGCAGCAGCGATGTCTGGCGCAGCCACTCACACCATCTCCACAGCCATGATAGTGTTCGAGTTGACCGGTCAGATCAACTTCCTTTTCCCAATATTATTTTCCGTTATAGTGGCTAATATCATAGCCCAAAGTCTGCAACCATCACTGTACGATTCGCTCATACGCATCCGGAAACTTCCGTATCCTGTGGAGCTCAGCTGGGACCATGAGGAGTGAGTGTCCATCAGGATCTGTTCATCTTTATTCCCTCTCATCACTTATCTTTCTAAGTCTAAGGAACTAAAGTTGATGTCACACACTAAATGCTGACTCATTTTATAGGGTGCCTTTACTTTTGTCCTGATTGAATGGCTAGTAATATTTGACCTTAATTTATGGGTTTAGATTCGTTTTCTTTCAAGTCATTAATATGAACCGACCGAGGTTCATAAAATGTTCATTAAATTAGTGCGTGACTGAAATAATGATTTAGATTTGACAGCTTAATCTGTATATAGAATCACAGGAACTCATCGACAATTAATTAATTAATTCAATTTATTTATATAGCGCTTTTAACAACAGACATTCACAAAGCAGCTTCACATAAGTATTTAGATTCTGAATATATCTCGATATCTCTACCTAACGAGCAAGCCTACGATGACAGTGGCAAGGAAAAACTCCCTGAGATGACAAAAGGAAGAAACCTTGAGAGGAACCAGACTCAAACGGGAAACCCATCCTCATTTGGGTCGCACTGTATAGTGCAATTACAACTAATACTTTCGAAATTTTCACAATCTCCAGAGCACAATGTAGCAAATTGGGAGCAAAATGTAGCACACATTTTCCCAACAATAACTGGATTTTCATAAATACCACGTCTCAATGCTCCTGAACAACAATTTACGAGTAGATTTGTTCGTATCCAGGACGATAAATAAGGCCCAAAGTCTCCTTTATGCCAAAGACGTTTGATGTTTGTCTGATATTTCCATCTCAATAATGTAGCTAACTGAAGTAATGAAAGTCTATTATGCTGTATAATACATATGTAAATTTGCAGTAGTGGATGCTCACAAATTTGAGTTTCAAGTGGAACCCAAGGCGGAGTCTAGGTGGGCGGGGACTGTAGGAGTTAAAAGAAAAATGATTGTCCAATAAGACGGCCTCCGTAAAGTTCTAGCTTTCAGACTGTATGCAATCTGTTTGCCTCTGTTTAGAAATTCTAATGTTTATGTGGAGGACATCATGGTGAATGACGTGAAGTACATCACACTGAACTCCACTTATAGAGACCTACAGAACATCCTGCTCACAAAACTCAGAACCCTTCCCTTGGTGAAGTCTGAAGGTACCGCCACCCAGCCAGCATGGACCCTCATTTAATATTCATCATGCAGTCACAGTTTAAAGCCAGTGATGTCTTGGTGGTTCTCAGATTATCTGTTCCTTCCCCAGAGTCAAAGATATTGCTGGGCTCTATTGAGCGTAATCAGTTGCAGGTACTGCTGTCCGATCAGCTGAGTCGAAGGCGGAGACTCAAATACCTCCTTGAGCAAGCACGGGACGAGAACAGTGGTCACGAGGTCAAGAATGCAGCAGGGGAGGTGGGCTTTAACATGAACACAAAGTGCCTACATCTTTGATTTGCCATTCGATGTGGTTTGCTTTGAGGTAGACCTGGATGTCTTTTGAATTTGTCTAGTAATAGTAAATGAAGGGTAAGACTGGAAAAATCTTTATTTTTATTCTCTAAAGACTCTAGGATGTGCAGTTGTCTAGATGTACTATTAGAAATTCATTACACAGGCTTCTAACACCTTTGGAAGGAAGTACGTCACACTAGTAAGTTGGTATTGGCTTTCAAGGGCTACCTCACCTTCACAGATGTCGTCTTCTGCCTTTACGCTAGGAACAACTATTGTCTGAAACTAACCTGAAACCTAAAAATACAGCATTACAAAAATCTGCAGTACACTTACTGTTTGAAGCGTCACCTTTACACCCACAGAAACAAAAATCCACAAGGTGTGTTTGTTCCCTCATTATAACTTCACTCCACATCTTTACCTGAGCAAAATAATGTACAGGAGGTTAAACAAAAAAGAAAGTGCAGGAAAAACCTGGAAAAATACAACGTAAGGACACTGATCTAAACTCCTAACAATGTGAATATGTTTCAGATCTCTGTAGATGGACCATCCCACTCGTTTTCTTCTAAACCACTGATAATAGAGAAAGGTACAACACAAGACGGTGTGTTACACACATTTTATACACCAGGCACCCATTAATAAGGGAAAAGTACCAAGTACCTCTACTGTACAATCATAGTAGACCAACGGTACAAACTTGCTTATGATGCTTCTTTTTTCTCGTACTAACACACAACTACTACTGGCAATTGCTCAAGATAGAGCGTGATTGCCCTGGTGGATTTCCAGATGGCCAAGGAGGTAGTCGGGATCCACGGCCTGCACTAAAAGCGGGACATCAAACAGAGCACAGGTTGTCTGGTGATTGGGACTTTTTGGTGGCAAGTTTCTATTCTTATTATTGCTTGGTTCTCACTGTGATTCTTATACTTCATATAGAGTTTGACCTGTGCACCAAGTGTGCAATACTGTTAAATTGGTAGTATCCACACCTTTTCTGGAGATCTATTGGCCTACAAAATGCAATTCCAGCCTGAAGCATGTTTGGTATACTGTTACGATAGTTGTGTCTAAACAGCTCCTAGAGTTCTTTATCTAGGGGGTCAATCAGGTCTGGAGAACTGTTGGCTTAAAATGTGTTGCCCCAATTTAAATCTAGAATCACTTCCTGTGTACCAAATGTATTTATTTAGGGTTGTTTTGTAGGAGATTCTTCAGGGTGGCTTATTTGCCTCTGTAAATCAGGGCTGCTCTCCATAAAGAAACTGAAATGCTTCTGCAAAACAGCATTGCATTGCACTTGATGACCAAGAGAACCTTGAAGTAAGGGATCTTGACACTGGTCTTTTTTCAATAGAGCCTTTCTACTTCATTGCTAGTCCATCTAACTGGACGGGATGGTACATGCCTGGTGGAGATACTTTAGCAAGTAGCATTTCTCGATCAGTCATGATACCAATTACCGTCTACCTACCTCCAAGTCATGTAACTATCATTTCTAATGTCTTGCTTAGGTTACCAAGATTCAGAAATTACCTTTAAGAGTCTCCTCTGTGCCCATGCTAGAGTGAAAATAGAGGTGAGAGCGCTCATGTCCCCTTTAGCCAGTCATATTACATTTCACATTTATGACTGTTTTCCAAATGCTATGAAAAACCAGGAATACTAATGGTTTCTTTCTGTCTAGGAGGATCCAGATGTTGAAGATACCATGATCATGAGAGAGGTGACAAATCAATACATGCCTTGTACACACCTGCATGTACACACATAGTGGAAAGGTTGCAAATTCATAGCTGTACAGATGTAATTAATTGCTTCGACTTGGATTCCTACTCGAACCTTGGCACTTGGTATTGTTACAAAGCTCATGACAGCAGGGACCAGTTGAGATTACTCAACTAAGAATGAGAATAATAAAAAAAAAAATCCTTTGGGTTCACAAGGGGCCATAAGCTTATTCTGTCTTAAACGTTTGAGAACAACCATGTGTGTATCCCTGTGACTGGGTCCAGATCATTGAGTGGGAAGAGCAACAGCTTGATGAAAAGGTCAACTTCAACCTCTGCAAGATTGACCCTGCTTCTGTACAGATAGTCGAACGAACCTCACTGCAAAAGGTGTGTGAAAATCAATGGGCTAGTAAGCACCTGCGCCAGACATTTGACTGTGACGATTACGTCTTTCTTTCCGAATCTTTAGATCCACAAGATCTTCTCCACGATGGGTTTGGACCACGCATACGTCACCAGCGTTGGGAGACTCATAGGAGTCGTGTCACATCAAGAGGTGAGAAAAGAGCATTTCTGGGCTTCTGGGAATTGCTTAGCTTAGATATGCAAGAGACTTTGCCAGTTCCAGACCCTTGTAGTCTTTAGCTGGAAACTGTTGTTCAAGTATCCATATGACTTCTTCAGTAACTCCAGGGTCATGCCACAGAGTTATGAGTTCACTGTGTTTACACTGTTGTCATAGCTTCAGAAAGGCTTTGAGACTTCAGTGAAGGCTTCAGGAGCCAAAACACACCCCCCAATGTCCAGCTTCAGAGAGAGCAGCACCAGATTCAGGAAGACAGCGACACCAGAGGCTACAGAACTCCACAAACTTCTGGGCAGCCAAAACAGCCTGAACCATACAAGTTAATTGTGAAGGAGGTTCACGTGGGGATCAATCGGCAAACACGGACAAGACAGAATTTTAAGTAAAAGGGGCAACAAGGTCTGCACTCTGCACAAAATAACAAGTCACTGAAATTATACGAGATGTGCCGAGTATTTTACTGTTTGAATGTGATACTAAACCTGAAAATTAAAGTTTGCCATTTGTAGGTTTATTCAACAATTGATAATGATATACCAATGATATATTTTTCTCTTTACTTTTGCGCAGTAAAGGTGCAAGGTAAAAACATCAAGATTCCATCATACACACGTCGTAAAGATGGAATTTCTTGTTTATGCCCAGCGAACACAATTCGCACTTTGAATTCCAAATGATGTTCTATTCACTTTAGATCCACTCTAGCTAGGATAGAACAGAACTGCACTGTATGCTCTATATACTGTAGTCCACATAGCAGCAAAAATACATTTCAAGCTTTATTTATTTCTAACTATTAAAACTATTCTTATTAGTTACAAGTTATTTTGAAAAAAGTAATTTAAACGTAATTGATTCATGCTGCTCGACATAAAATATGGCACCAATTCATAACTAAATATGATAAAATATTATAAATCCTGCAGCCCTAGGGCCACCTTTAGCAGGTGTTTTGTTATTCATAATTTATTTGGTCTAATCAAGAAAACAAGACTTACCTGTTACTTCCCATCGATCAGGACTTTTGGCACTCTGAGTAAAATCAATTTCACATTATTGCAAATATTGATCCAGTTGAACAATAAACACTCCTTACCTTGAAACTTGTATCCTGTTCTTCTTTCCAAGCCTCCTATATTGGGACCAACCAAATACATCACAACAATAGTTTCTAATGTCTGTTGGTCCCTATAATTCAGGTAAAAAAAAAAAAAAAAAAAAAAAAAAGAATCTTTTTTTGATTAACAGAAATACAGACGAATACATTACTTAACCTATTGGTAATTTTTTTGTGCTTTGGAATGAAAAGAACTTCACTTCTTGTAATTAAATATTCTATAAAGCAAAGTGAAATGGTTAAGAAAAGGTCGTCCTCAAAAACTGCCAGAGCGGGAGGAAAAGGAAAAGGAAAACAAAATGATTCATTGTTAAAGTTAGCATTTTTTTTATTACTGAAAAATTTAAACAAAAACAATCAAAAAACTAAATATTTACAGGACTCTCCTGAAATGTGTTATGGTAGCGGAAACAGCTTTTCACACTGTATGTACTGTTTTTGTCTTTTTTTTATTATTTATTTAACACTTATGCCATTCTTACAATCAATATTAGTTAATCAAAATGTTTTAAGCTTTAGTATTGATTGTATTTTATAAAATGCACTACAGGATTCACACGGATTCACTAAACCAGCTTTTTTTTGTACTCTGATTCTTTTTTTTTAAACAAGTGAACAAAAGTTAAATTCAGGCAAAAGTTCTGGGCAGCGGTTAGAGTAACTCCACCCCTCAGCAGCAGCAGCAGCAAAAAAGGTCAAAGTTCACCCTCTATTTCCTTTTTTTTTTCCTTTTCTTTTCTTTTTTTTTTTTTTGTATCACGCAGAGCTGTCAGGAAGCAGTTCATTCCTCCGTTTTAAACCACCAAATCACAGCCCTGGATTTAGCTTTTTTTTGTCCTGTTAACAAAATAAAGTGGAGGGGAACAAGGGGGGGAAAAAAAAAATCAACACAGCACTTCATTCTTCAGCACAGAGTAAAGAGTTTCTCTCAACATGACACTTGAGTTTCAAAAAATATAGAGCTCTGAGCAGCTTTCGATTATCATGCTGTTGTAGCGGCACAACGTAGGCAAAGTGTGTGAGTTTAGCGACACCAAGATGATGTCAGGAACCACTGAACAATAACGGAACAAGATCTCCAGACTCCTTTATCCTCTCAGTGAAATTTTTATAATCAAAGGTTTCGTCTCAAAAAACATTCGCTAGCGTAATACCAGAAAAAAACAAAACAAAACAATCGGAGTTCAAATTTTTAATCCACTTTCAAAATTGCATCTTGTTTCAACTCCAGGAAGATTGTGAAATGTTCTCCAGTGGGTGGAGCCACGGTTTTTAACTGTTGTCCGATTCGTCCTCGGCCTCACGGAGCCAAGTGAAAAAGGCGGTGACTGATTTGAGGGCGACGCCTTTCCCTTGCTGCTCGGCTGGATCTTTACTTGACTCCCACTTGTAGAAACCGTCCTCCTTAATGATGTCTTCATCGTAGAGAACGTCAAAAAACATCCGCAACAAGTCTAGACGCGTTGCGGGGGGAAAAAACCAAGCTAGTTAGCAAGTAAGATAATCCAGCATTCCTCCTTGGAATAAACAACATTCACAATGTGACAGGAAGCATTCATAAAATCCTATCATTTATTATATAGATGTAAAGAGGGCGGGGCTAATATTGGATAAGGCATGTATAAACCCCTCCCTCCATAACCACAGGGCTCCCTCCATACTCACACTCTCGCTACAATGATCTGTTCGGATCTAATGCTGCATCCACGAGGGTGGGAAAACTTCCCGTTATTCTGACATAAATGTTCACGCATTGCCATTTTTCCCCCCTAGACGGTAAAAGTGGCAGTTGTAGCTAGCGCTGGCACATATCTGTGTTCAAGTTAAACGTTAGCCGGATCTCATTCTCATATTTAATATAACCAAAGTGGATGAAATTTGTCAGTTGGGAATACAAATGGGAATATAAACTAGAATTCCTTGGATGCATGGCCTTTTTTTTTTTTTTTTTTAAATGTATGCAGTCGCTTTACTTCCGGATTTGGTTGGAAAAATCTGAAAGCTCCAAAAATTACAACTCGTCCTAATGTCAATTAGGTGTACTCATTAGAATATTAGGCCACGCCCACAAGCAGTGTCATTCTGCTTATAGCACAGCAATTTGCCAACGATGTTCTTACGCACGCTGTACTGAGACACACTCACTTGGCGGCTGCACCATCTGCACCATGAGGCTCTGTAACGCGTAGAGAGCCTGCAGCTCCTTCTGCTCGTCCTTAATGTAGCGCTGGAGCAGCTTGGCCCTCTGGGAAATCTCTTTAGAATCCACTTTATATGGGGGTTCACCTGTTTGCAGAGAGAGAGAGAGAGAGAGAGAGAGAGAGAGAGAGAGAGAGAGAGAGAGAGAGAGAGAGAGAGATTAAAAACATACACAAACAGTGTGGCGGTTCTGGTGTGTTACTATATAAAGAAGTGTGCTAGAAAAGAAGGATTTATTATGCGACTCACAAACGATAGCAGCCCGACACACGGAGATCATCAGAGCTCGCACGAAGGTGTTCGATGAAGCCTGCTGCTCGTCTAGGTTTGCCTTACAAATAACAGTGGAGGGCAAAGTGACATCAGGTGTGTGTTTAAAACAGACACAGACACACGCGCACACAGACAGAACAGTACCTCCACCCAGTTGTATATGCGCTGGTTGTCAGATTTGTCCTGCAGCAGTTGGTCCAGTAGTTTGGAGATCTCATCCATGCTCAAAGATTTCCTACTGCTACCAGCTTTCACACACTCCTCACCCAACGTGTAGTCCACTCCCTACACACACACACACACACACACACACACACACACACACACACACACACACACACACACACAGCTTTAAAAGTTTTAGAAGTTTATTTGTTCAGTTCTTCAGTTGAAAATTATAGGGTTATGAGGACATGGAGTGGAGAACGATAACAGAAGTGAGGAGATGAGCAGAGAGAGGATGACAGAGTGATGGGGAATGATTGATGTAATGAAGTGATTTTTTTTTTTTTATATCAAACCTTTTCGGTCACAAACTTGTTCACATCTTCATCCTCGGAAAGGAAGTCCTTCCAGTTAAGCCCCGCCTCTCTCCACATGGCTCCGACCTTTTTATGGCTCTGCACACATACAGAGACGTGTTTTTTCACAGATATTCCTCACTCTCTGTCTCGCACACACACACATGCGCACAGACCGACCGACACACACACACACACACACACGCGCGCACAGACCGACCGACACACACACACACATGCGCACAGACCGACCGACACACACACACACACGAGCGCACAGACCGACCGACGCACACACACACATGCGCACAGACCGACCGACGCACACACACACAGACACACACATGCGCACAGACCAACAGACACACACACACACACCGACCGACCGACCGACACACACACACACACACACACACACACACACACCGACCGACACGCGCACCAACCGACATGCGCACAGAGGACATACCATTCCTTTACAGAGCAGGGTGAGGATGTGTGCTAGTAGATCTCCAGCTTTGCCGATAGGCACCAGAGGCTTAGTCACTTCCCTGCGGGTCAAAAGCCACAATAAATACAATGCTGTCGATTTTCCTGCTGCGTGCTTCTTTACTCGGTTATTCGCTTCTGTGAAGATAGGGGGCGTTGTGTGACTCACCTGAAGAGTGAGCCCATGGGAATCCCGCCCTCATGCAGCATGGGAGCGATCAGCTCAGCCAGGTAAACCCAGATATGAGGCACATCAATGGCCATGTCCTCAGCCACCTCCAGTACCTCCATCAGCCTGAATACACACACACACACACACACACACACACACACACACACACACACACACACACACACACACACACACACACACACTGTGTTGTTATCCTGCTGAGGACCTTCCACTACAACTAATACTAACCTCAGTAAGAAAAGGGAAATCCTTTAGTTTTCTAAGCAAAACGGTCCGTTATTCCCGTCATTGTTGGGAAATAAGTCCCCACCAAGATATAAAAACATGCCCACATGCAGAGTACCACCCACACACACACACACACACACACACACACACACACCCTTTGTAGTACTGCTGTGCGGACAGCGTTCCAGCTTTGACGAGTTGGTGCAGCAGTAAGCCCATGTGCTCTCTGGCGATGGTGCTGCGCTCCAGAGTCGACTCGATTCCCGTCCTCACGAACACATAGAGCAGTGAGGCGGAGTTCAACTCGCTCACGCACTGCAGCGCCTCCTGCAGGATGGCAAGACACACACCAGCACTGCGTTACGGTGCCAGCCTTCATAGAACACTTCATAAGTACAAAAGTGGGTGTGCTCGTTTCCCTTCATAAAACATTTTGCGGTGGCTGCTGCAGTGAAATGTGACTCCCTGAGGAAATGATCTAATTTACATAACACCTGTACAATAGTAGCACACGTCATGATTATATTTAATCGGCCTCTACCCGTTATTACAAGTATATTACATCTATCCTACTATCTAGTACTGTCTAAAATCATCAAAACGCAGCAGAGAGCGTTAAAACTATGCGACAACTGAAAAACATCGAGGAAGAGCTGGCTAGTTTGATATTATCGCATTTATTTGCATTAACTAGCTGGTTAATGCATGCTAACATACTAGTGATTTCTGTGTTACGGCACGTTGGTTTTTGTTTCATGACATAGTAGCAAGCTAGAAAACGAGGACACAAATTCAAATTGTCAGCCGATTTGTTAACACCAGGCTTGTTGGTGAACTAGCTAGCGAGCGATCGATAGATAGAGGGTGTGCTGCAAGTCGCCCTGGTGTGCGTGTGCGTGTGCGTGTGCGTACCTTCATGTCGTTGATGTGCAAGTACTCCTCGATGATGGCAGTGGATTTCTTCTCGAGTTCCTCAGGGCTTAGAGCCGGTTTAGATGGAGCAGGAGGCGGGGTGGAGACAGGTTCTCTCCTCACTACACACACACACAGGTTGGTGCATTTGGAGACTGTAGGATGACTGTACGTGTGTGTGTGTGTGTGTGTGTTAGGAGCTAGCTGTGCAGCTGCCTTCACATAGTACCACATTGCTTGTGGGTGTGGCCTGTGCAGCTTTTTAAAACTCTGATACGAGACCACAGCAGCCAAAATACAGACTAATGTAGAATTGTTACACATCACTGTATTATCTTTGTTTCAAATGGAGTCTAATTGGATTAATTTCCTATAACAGTATCGCACAGTGCTGAGCGCGGCGAGCGTACTAACCATTGTCTTTGCTGGGTGCTCGTTCTCTGTCTCTCTCTCGTTCGCGCTCCCTCACTCGTTCTCGCTCGTCGGTCATGCTAGCGACTCGCCGGACCGTCTCGGCCGGTCTCTGCTCCCACTCGTCTTTTTCTCTGCTGAAGCTGCGCTTACTGATAGCAGGTCGGTTTCGGTCCGAACCACGTTCGAGACGGTCACCGCGCTCTCGACTCGAGCTGCTCCTGTTCAAGCATTCAAGAGAGAGAGAATGAAGGTGGATTAAAGAAACAGTCCACAATGATCTGATGTCTGGTAGGTGGAGGGAGAGATGTCCGAACGGATGGAGGGTAGAAGACAAGCGTGCCCTCTGACCTTTGTGGTACTCTTCTGTCAGGGTCCACGCTGGAGGAGGATAAGGAGGAGGAAGGCGGCTGCTGGAGGGCGGAGAAGCGATTCAGTGTGCTCGTACGGCTCGAGTCTTGAGCTGCAAACACACACACACACACACACACACACACAGCAACACTGTGTAAAGGAATTGTATAGAAACAGTTACTTAGCTAGTATGCCACATTTCTAGTTTGTGAACTAGCTAACTAGCTATTAAGTAGCTGTAGAGGAAAAAAAAAAAATCAATTATAACTGTGACTAAAACCTCAATTCAAATTTCACAAGTCGTTTACATTTATAAAATGATTTATGTTTATCAATCTGAAAAAGAAATGATAATACTACACTTGATTTATTTATAGGATTAAAAAACTAATATTATAGTAGTCAAAAGTTTGGACACACCTTCTAATTCTATGTTTTTCTTTATTTTTATGACTTTAAAAGAGACTGGATAATGATGGACTGTTGTTTCTCTTTACTTAGTCGAGCG
>JAQQZR010000003.1:21463959-21487582 GCA_030068235.1 Notoglanidium macrostoma | reverse complement strand
ACACACACAGACAGACACACACACAGACAGACACACACACAGACAGACACACACACAGACAGACACACACACAGACACCAGAGGTAGAAAAGCCTAGAATGGCAGAATGACTCTGCCTCAGACTCTGACTCAGTATCATGAGAGTTAACCATAAGATGTGTGTGTTTTGTTTATAAAGTTACATCAAACTAAACAAAGACACACAGACAAACACACACACAGACAAACACACACACAGACAAACACACACAGCCTGCTGCTCACTCTTTTTGCCCCAATCTTCCTCCCTGTTCTCTCATTCTCCTCTTTCTTCCTTCTCCCTCTTGTTGTTCCGCTGAGTAAGCTAAAAGACTCTCTAACACACCTCAGGCAGCATGCAAAGGGGGGTGGCATGCAGGATTGTGAACGTCCAACAGGTCAAAGGTCAACCGGTTAAACGTCTTCCAGCTGCATGCCACCATAAACACAGGACTCATGACTAACACCAACATAGCTGAATTTTCTCTAGAGTTTAACCAACCTACAGCAGACATCTGAATTTGAACCTGCCATCCAGAGCAATAGGTGTACTACCAAGATCAAAGAGTATGGCAATAAATACAGATCAAAGACTAGAACAGTAAAACTACTAGAGATCAAAGACTAGAACAGTAAAATGACATCAAAGACAATGGCAGTAACATTACTAGAGGTCAGAGCCTAGAGCAGTAACATGACTAGAGATAAAAGACTAGAGAAGTAAAATTAAAAGAGATCAAACACCATGGCAGTAAAATTACTACACATCAAAGACTAGGGCAGTAAAATCACTACACATCCAGGGTTAGGGCAGTACAAATACTAGAGAGGAAAGATCATGGCAGTACAATTACTAGAGATCAAAGACTAGAACAGTAAAATTCCTAGAGATCAACCACCATGGCAGTAAAGTCACTAGAGATCAAAGGCGGTGGCAGTAAAGTCACTAGAGATCAAAGGCGGTGGCAGTAAAGTCACTAGAGATCAAAGGCAGTGGCAGTAAAGTTACTAGAGATCAAAGACTATGGCAGTAAAATTACTAGAGGCCAAAGCGTAGAGCAGTGACATGACTAGAGATCAAAGACTAGACAAGACAAGACAATGACAAGAGATCAAACACCATAGCAGTAACTGACTACATATCACGGACTACAGCAGTACAATTAGAGATCAAAGACTAGAACAATAAAATTCCTAGAGATCAAACACCATGGCAGTAAAATTTATAGAGATCAAAGACTAAAGCACTAATATAAATATAGATCAAATACTAGACTATTAATATTACGTTATTCATATTATTTTCAAGTCCTTCCAATTCTAGCACAGACCTCAGCTCCTCTCCTGTGAATTTTGCCCAATTTAACCCTAATCACAACACACCCGCGCCACTGACTACTTCAACAATCACATTCGAGCCTGAAGATATTTTTAGAGAAATAAACTTCTGTTAATGTGTAGAGAGATTTCTGTGAAATATTGAGACTTCTCTTAACAGCAGATGATGAGGGACGCTCACCTGTTTGCGTTCACGTTTGGCTGGGGCTGCGTGTTGTGGAGGGGGCGGGGCTTGCTGCTGCTGGGGGGCGGGGTTCATGAGGACAGGTGCTGTGGCTACAGGAGGTGTGAACTGGGGCTGGGTGGGGTAGTACGCTCCAGCTACAACAACACACACACATACACAAAGTAAAGGATCAATAGGATTTCATCAGAGGTCCAATCCCCGTTTTACCCACAATCACATTTTCTTGTGATCCTGACAGGAACTCTTTAAACCGCTCCCGACTATGAAAAAAATTTGATTACATTTTTACCAGCATCATTAAATCACACGAACACACATATACACAAGCAGCACTGCACTAGTGTCTTATTGGCAACACTGTATATGCATTAGGTCAAAAGTATGTGCACCCCTGACCAACACCCATATGTGGTTCTTTCCCAAACTGTTACCACAATGTTGGAAGTACACAATTGTATTGAATGTATTGATGGTCAGGGTGCACATACTTTTGGCCACTTATTGTATGCAACTATAAAAATTTTTTTTCTTATTCTAAGCACATTCCAAGCTTTAATTATGTTTTACTGAGATTCTGTGCCAGAAAAATACTAAATACAACTTTATAAACCATTTAAGGTACATGATTGGACCTTAAGCACTGCTGATGTATGTTTAAAGTTTTACTCTAAAAGCTAAAAGTACACCACATATTCACCTGTTAAAGCTTAAATCTTATTTCTTGTTAAACATGCAGAAATATAACCTGTACCTAAACTTTCCCCAGGGAAGTTAAATGTAATGGGGCTTTATTTAGCTTTTAGAGTAAAGCTTCAAAGGTACATCAGTCAACATTAAGGTAAATTCGCCATGTTAAACCATTGCTAAACTTCATAGAATCATGTTTTCAGATTTAAAAATATATATACTAAAGGTAAAGGTGTACCCTTGACAGCACAACTCCAGAGACAAGGAAAAAAAAGCTACTGTGTGGTGCCTTTATTTCCGAGTGTGAGACAGTAAAGCAGTGTTTATTCAGTGCCATGAATCTTTTTTTGTTTGTTTGTTTATGTTTTCGTTTTAGGATTTAAATGCAAGACCTTGTGAAATTAAAGTATGACATATACTGATACTGTGAGATTTATAAAAAAAACCGTGACCTAAATATTCATCCGTTCACCCGTTAGGAAAAGAGAGAAATTCCCAAATCCTCCGTAAGAAGGTGTCTGTCTTTCTCTCTCGCTCTGTCTCACACACACTTATGACCTGCTGCTGTGGAGGCCACGGTTGTGGAGTAGCAAGAACTCAAGACTAAATATAGTCATAATCACAGAACGAAGGAGAGAAAGGGGTGGTGGGGGGTGGTGGAAGAGAGACAGATAAATAGACATGCAGAGAAAAACAGTCATAAGCATGCATGGAATGACAGACAGCCAGGGGGGACAAATAGAGAGAAAGAAAGACAGCCACATAGACACACACACATACACACACAGCGAAAAACATGGAGAGTCCAAGAGAGACAGACAGGGAGAAAGAATATTTTGGGAGGAGTGAACTAGAGCCTAAAATGAGTCAGAGAAAAGGGAGGGAGCAGATGAACAGAATGAGAGAGGACGAGTGAACGTTTAGAAGACACACAGACATGGGGACGTACCATCAGTACTGCTGCTGGACGCTGTGTTCCCCATCGTCCTTCCTCTCCTGTCCTGTCCTTCTCTCGCTCCTCTCTGTCTTTTCTTTCTTCCAGCTAGGCTAACTATCCCCTTTCTCTTTCCTCTTCTTCTTTTTCCCCTCTTCCTGCTCTCTCGGCTCAGTTAGTCCTAAGTGATCCACCAGGAGCCAGAGATTTGATCTACAGGGACGAGTGGGCTGTGCAAGGTGTGTGTGTGTGTGTGTGTGTGTGTGTGTGTGTGTGTGTGTGTGTGTGTGTGTGTGTGTGTGTAACCCTCAGCAACCTGATAAAAATAACTCCACGTGAAAGTGCGCACGCATTTACATGCTCATCATACCGGCTGCCATTTGGCTGGTGAGTTTTAATTTAATCTTGAAAAGAAAAAATGTCAGAGCGCAGCACAGCGCCCACTGGTGGCCTGGAGGGTAGAGAAAGTAAAGCAATTCTACAAATAAAAACACACTAAACCATAACTGAAAAAAAAATGTGTCTTTAGCAATTAGTGCTTTAGTCTATTTTTCTATAAGAGAAAAATTAAGATCCAGGTTCTACACTTTTTTTGTTTTACCAAATTCTGAGTCCCTGCAGTGAACAGCACACTAAAACACCAACATACTGTTTATTAGTGAATAAATACTATTCAACCATTCAAAACATGTTTATCTAACATTCAGAAACATCACAAATCATTTCTAATAGAGTCCTTAATGCATCTGGGTTTTTCAGTTTGACTTGTTTTGAGTTAATTGTTATTTAATTGTTGTATAACTATGTTAGCGCTCTCTGCATGTGTGTGTGTGTGTGTGTGTGTGTGTGTGTGTGTGTGTGTCTATACGCACCATACTCAGCTGGACTGCTTCCAGGATAAAAGTTTGGAGAACCAGAAACCTGGTACTGTTGAGGAGAAACGTACGAGGGGCGGTACTGAAAGAAAAAAGAGAAGACGTGATGATTTGTCAGCAACAAAAAATAATAAAACTTCACCTGCACAAGACACACACCTCCGTTAATTTATTTACGTTTTTTATTTCAGTATTTGAGCTAAAGATTATGATTGCGTATTAGTATTAAACCCACAAGGATTAAGATCAGGACTTACCTGGCCCGAAATGTAGTAGGCGGGCCCCTGTGAGTTAGGAAAGCTGATTGGCTGCGGTGGGATCACCACCACCTGGGAGCCGGGCTGGAAGACGTGAGGCGTGTGTGTCCCGTGTTGCGGAGGGATGGGCCGGGGGGCGGAGCTCGTCTGGGCTCGGGCCGGGTTCGTGGGTATTGTGGGCCGAACAGAGTAGTACTGCTGAACAGACAGAGAGGTTATACCTTTTAGAATTGCCTTGCGCTACTGATCAAAAACATCCGAGACGCTCTGTGTCTATCCAAAATTCACAAGAACAGGTGTCCGTCACACGGAGCTTAATATTCACGCACATCGCGTGTTAGCCGTCAACACCAAGAATGAGAAAAACACAATAAGGTTTAACGTAATGACCAATTCTTTGATGCAATTGATTTGACTGATTATTTTTAAGGCACGGTATTTTGAACTGACTCTTTAACACACCTGAATTCTTAAATGAGTCTTTAATGAACTTTATTCTTTAATAGACTGTTTAAAATATGCTATTCTTTAATGTGCTTGGCATGTTAACGGACTCTTTAACACACCTGATACTTTAATGGACCCGAATCTTTAGTGCGTCTGATTCTTTAATTGATTCTTCGACGTGCTTGAGGTTTTCATTCTTTAATACACCTGACAATATTTGATTCTTGAATGCACTTGACTCTTTGATTCTTTAATGCTTCTGATTCTTTAATGCACCCGGTACCTTAACTGATTCTTTAATCAGTTGGATTCTTTAATGAACCAAATATTCCATTTCATTCTTTAACAGAATTGATTCCTTAACTGATTCATTACGGTTCCTGATTCATTAACAGATTCCTTAATTCCTCTGCTTATTTAACGCAACTGAGAATTTACTTGAGTCTGGTAACGTGCCTGACCCGCTAACCGATTCCTTAATGCACCTGCTACTTTAATCGATTACTTACTGCTCCTTTTTCTTTCATTAACACACCTGATTCAGTAACTGACTCTTTAGTGATCCTGTGGCATTTACGGTGACGTACCTGTCGGGTCGGGGCCGTGGGGTTCATTGGAGGAGGAGTGGGGGAGGCAAAAACCATAGATGGGGGTGGAGTGGGTGAGAAGTTAGGCTGGAGATGAGAAACAGGAAGTGGATTACACCGCATCATGGACACACAGTACGAAGTGAATCTATTTAAAAGTGTGAGGAAACATTTAGCCAGATCCATGTTAAAGGTGCGCTGTCATACCAAAATAATACAGGTAACCTTACAGTATCTTCTTTACCTGGGGCAGGTTAGGGGAGGGTGCAGGGAGTGGGGAGGAGGACGGGGGTCCAGGTACTTTATTCATTTCATCTGGATCCACGTCCAGGTCAGACTCAGTCACCTACTGAGAAATGCTACAGAGAGAGAGAGAAATTAAATACACAAATATTAAACACAAATAATAATAACAAATGTATATCTGAACTCAACACTTTGTGGACAGATAAAGCTAAATAAAGGCACAAAAGCAATACTAAGAACGCCTTAAGGTCATGTCAGAATTAGCACAACTACATGATGACTCAGTTTAATGAGATCAGATTCAGAAATAATCCGAGTACATCAGCAGCCATCTGAGGATTGCATAATGTCAAAATGTACTTGGGAATCTCCTACACGCTCACACACGCACGCCTCAGATAACACGTGGGCCTGTTTGTGGACAGCAGGATGAACGCTGTGTGCTCCGGCAAGACCTTTGGATACACAGATAATGACACAGCAGCATGAGCGTGGTGAACTCAGGACAGGAGAGCTAACAAAACACAAACACCGTGTCTGTAACATAATCTACTTCTATTAATCACGTGGAAATCATCATGATAAACTGTTAAGAATAGGTTAGATTTGGTTTGTTGGTGGGGTGTGGTACAACTATGGTGTACCTTTTCTTTTTCTTTTTTTTTTCTTACTAGCAATATAAAATAGTTGATTACGATATTGATGTTATATGTTTATATCATATAAATACATAAATTGTCTCGGTGCACAAGCCTCCCATAAACCACAAAAAAACAAAACACTATGAACCTTTCTTCCAGGTTTTATCACGGATTTCAGAGTAATATGAATCTTTAATTGACTGCAATCATCTGAAAAGTTAACAGACAGAAGAGAAAGAGGTGTCGAGCGAAATTCTTCACCACTGCCTGGACGTGAAATGCAGCTCACATAATTATATTCATGAGCTGTAGAAGTCATAAACAGTGCTTCAGTTCATGTTAATGAGCTAGACACAGTGTTGGAGTAGCATGTAGAGTAACATGGCTGTTTCTCAGAGACCCTATGCAATGGGCGGAGCTTATTATGCGACTTTACCCAACAGGAGGGTTCGTCAAACCCGGAAGTACGCCCTGTTTTTATCCATTCTTCTTCTCCACTCACTTTTTTCCCCGTTTACTTTGTTCCGTTTCATTTTCTGCCCCCTAGTGGCCACGGTCATATCACTGCAAGTATGGCCTAACGCATAATCCACAAAAAATGTGATTCGGAAACAAACAGAGTGAACAGGAAGAATGGAGAGAGTGACAGGACAGTGTGACATTATATAATTAAAAAACTAAAATGAGAAAGAGAGAAAAGGTTAAAAAAAAAGGCAGAATGAAAGAAAGAAAGTAGCAGAGACAAAGAAAGTAGCAGAGACAGCCCTGAACGACAGAACAAAAAAGGGCAGAGTGGTTGAGAGACAGAATGAAAGAGAAAATCATACTGAGCATTTTTTTAAAATAGAGAAACAAAGAGAAAAGGAATAAAAGAAAAGCAAGAGAGGAGCACGTGACCGGTCTCACACGCAGCAAAAAGAACGCGCAGGTTGAAAGCCGGCAGCGTCCTCGAGCTGATCGATTCATTTAAATGAACAGACTCTTCTGAAAGGAATCAATCAGATCTGATTCAACGTTGTACTGTTGTGGTATTTTTGTGTACTTGTGAATTCATTTCTGTATTGTGTTCTTGTATAATCTAGTTTTGTTTAACCAAATCGCAACTAGAGCAATATTAAGGGGCTGTTTAATTAATGGGATTTACTCTTAAATCCCAATTTCAAATGAGCATTACCGCCCAAGGTCTACTAAAACAGGACAGAATATACACACACACACACACACACTACACAAAGTGGAAGCATAACATAAATAAAGCCAAACACAGACACTACAATTTTAGAAATCTGAACCAATCATTTTCACCCCAAAGTATACAATTTATACACTCACACTGTGTGAGATAGTCTTCTTGTCTTTGTATTTAAAATATGAAATGTGATTTGAATGAACCCTGTTACAATCTGTGTGATTTCATCACCATTTAAATATTAATCCTCGTCACACCGTACGAGATCTGTCTCCATGTCAGATATCATGAAGAATGTCTAATGATAGACCTGTGATTAAACAAAACGACTATTCTCGGTTCATGTCATCAGTTAGCATGACCCAGAAATGAGCTCATGCAGAAAATACACAAACATGTTCTTGACAGTGAGCCGGAAGTGATGAGGTTTTATTCTGTCCGTTATCATTCATTTACATTTCTCCATCACCATTCCAAGTTCGCCGACTGTCTTTGCTCACGGTGTGTGTCTGATTATGCGCTCTAATAACTCATGACCAAAGAATTCTTATATAAAATCGATGATATAAAATTGTACAGTGAACAGCTAGTTATGTGTAAAGTCAGATTAGTGGTGAAAATATCTAAGGAATCTCTAAAGCCCACAGATTTATAATCCATACCCATAATCTTTATACTTGTCCAAAATATATTCTGGAAAACAATGCATTAAAATTCCAAACATGGTGTAACATATAAGGAGTTTAATTTACAAGCAAAAATATTTTGCTGTGGAGTTATTCAATCCGATTCAATTGAACTTTTGAGCCGGTTCACTCGACTCCTAAAAAGAACCGATTCACCGCTAGCCACAAGGCTACAGATTGAACAAACCACAAATCTGTGTTCCTAAAGTCTAACATGTCAGTGCGTGTATTGCAGAATATTGCCAATAACTACACAATACTAGTCCTTAAAATGTACTCCAGTATAATCGAACAGCCTCCTCTTAACCGCTAACGCGCTAGGAATGGTTTATTAGCGAGCTAGCCTTGAATCATGGCCTTGAACTCGGCTTAACGTTACACTTGTCGACGTGTCATCCTGAGAAAAACCAAAAACAAGTGCGATAGAGTAAAAAAAAAGTGTGAAATATCACGGACAAACAATATTATTCTTCAGCAATGTCAGTGAAAACAATAAATAAAGCAAATTAGCTTTGAGCTGAGTCAGGGCTAACCATGACAACCAAGTTAGCTAGCTAGCAAGTGTTAGGGGTAGATTAGCTTCGTCGGGTAGAATCTACGTCAATAAAACTAATTTAGACTTAAATGTAAAAGATGACAACTGTGTAATCGGGTAATACCGAGTCATACAGGCTCAAAAATGATTTGATTTGAAATGTGAGCCAAAATATTACTCGTTTTAGGTCATATTTAGAACTTGAGGGTTTATACTAATCGACCAGGATTAGCTTAGCTTGCATCGACTATTAAACTGTAAAGAATTATTTATGCGGATGATGAGCAAGACAAGCAATTTAAAACACCACCATCACAAAAGCAGTAAGTTATATTACTCTGACAATATGTACACTTCACACAAGCACAGGACCACACAATAAAGTGACCGTATGGTAGTGTTTCGAACTGAATTACAAGCTTGAATAAAAGTGTTATTTATTTCATCAATCTTGTTTTTGCCCAATAACAATAATAATCTTCCTTTGAATAGATTATTCTCTAGTTATAATGAACTGTGATCTTAATGAGAGAAATGAACAGAACAGCAAAACACGCGTCTAAATGTCGCACGTTAAAAGCGTCATTCACGTCACATTGGATCACCTAAAGAGCGTTACAGTGAGAATAATGATGATAATGATTCATCACTCTGATTATTAGATAATGATTAGAGGATTACTCTCCTCTAAATGCGTCAGAAAACCCAGATGAGGCCATTCAGTCCGTTTCATTTGAATTCTTTACAGTAAAACAGTTTGGCAGTCATTATTATAGACCTTGATACAGAAATAAATTCACTTTAGCTTGGATTTTTTTTCTGGTAGAATCTTTCCACCCAGATCCTGTCCTGTTTTAATTGTATTTTTATTTTGTGGACACAAGTGTGTGCGTTTATGTCTTGCGAAACAGCCGTCAGGCAACAAAACACCTCAAACACACACACACACACTGTGTACTGAGCAGAGCTGTAAGTGTACATATAGAGAAATGAACGCACAGCGCGTGCTCCTAATAATAATAATAATAACAAGAATAATAATAATAATAATAATCCATGTCTAAAAAATAGGTTTCTCCAAAGATCACAGTTAGACATAACTAACATCAACCTACCATATTTAAAATAATAATAATAATAATAATAATAATAAAAATAATAATAATAATAACAGAGAGTAGAGAAAGCAGCTTTACCTTTCTCCTTCAGTCCGTAGACCGGACAGACTATTCCTTCTTCCGGAAGCCGGGGTATACAACTTCCGGTTTAATCAGGTTAGGAATTCCGTGTCACGTGCAAAGAAGCAAGCACGTCGTCACTATACAATTTTTCTTTTTTTTTTTTTTTTTTAAGAAATTGTATTAATCCTATCAAAGAAGTATAAGCAAATTTACAACTTTAATGCAAAGTAGATAAATTACAGTTCCTTTTTAAAAATGTATTTTTTAAGGTTTTAAATTGTCTTAATTAGTGTCGAATTAAGTTCATGTTTAATGTGTCGTCTCCCTTTTAAAATCCTACCTAAAGATTTGCATTTATGGATATGAAATTTAGCATTTATTACTATATGGTGTGCCATGTGTGCATATGTGAAACCAAACAACACATTTCCATAAGAAACTAAAACCATCTTCAGTTAGTTCTACATCCTGGTCAGGGTGCTGTGGATCCAGAGGTGGGAATAAAACCTGAACGGGATTGTCAGTTCATCACAGAGCACCACACACACACACACACACACACACACACACACACACACCTAGGGACAATTTATCTATTATTTCTATAATCCAACTAGCTGCATGTAATTGGACAGAAGGAGGAAACTAGAGAACCCAGAGGAAACCCAAACCCAGCTGGAACTCTGGATCTGTGAGGCAGCGATGCTACCTGGTGCCATGCCGCTTTCAATGTTTCCGCAATAAACTAAAATGCCAATCAAGATTTTCAGTGATAATAGCTTGAAGGTTTTGCCAGAAAATCCCTGTCCAATTTACTACAAAAGATCAAATTTATCTTGACATTATATCAAATCATTTTTAGCTAGGTATATTGTATTATGTTTGAATATTACTTGCTTTACTTTGTTAGTAACAAGATACAGGCACATACTCAACAAACTGATTCCAAAACCACAGCAAACCTTTATGGAACAGAGCTCTTACAGACTACAGACATATTTTTCTCATTGTAAATAATGCAAAATTAAAAGCATCAGAATCGTAAGCGATTCCTGCAGAAATGGCCAGATATATATGTAGTATCATATATATATATTTTTGCCAAAATTACACTAGTAACAATTTCTACACAAAATGTTTTAAAATTTAACCGCATATTTTAAGTAAGGTTTACACGACACCAAGGATTATTATCCTAAAAACATATGTAAATTTAACGAGCAATTTTCTTATTTTCTGAGGACATTTTGCTCAAAATTTAGTTAAATGAACTACATACTCGTTTACACATTATTACAACATTATAACACCTTTAATGGTTCCAGCAAGAGTTAGCATTCCAATGAATAAAGCAACCTTTATAAAGACTGAACATTACTTCTTTTTCTAAGTTGTGAGCACTTGCAAAATAATTATAACTTTAACCCAGTAAAGTAAGTAAAACATGCATATTTACATGAATTCATTTATTTACTAAGCTTACAAAGCTAACCCTATTGTTTGGTGATTGACTAGTTGAAATTCTGATATCCAGGAAATGATCCACCACACAGACCTTTTTTTTTTTTTTGCTATCGTTTGGGGATAATTATTTCATTGCAACATCAGACACCAAATTGCATCAGAGTGCTTTTATTGTGTAATTTGTACTTCTGATGTCTACTAAGGCCTGCTTTATGCTTAGCATCCACTAGAGCCCAAACTTACCTGTTCATCAGGTTTCCAATTCGAAATATTAAATGGTTAGTGATTTCATGCACAGTGACGTCAAACACAACTTTTCACAGTCGTCGTGTTTGTCATGAGCGGTTTCTCAAGTTGGAAACTGACCTTACATTCAAATCTTGAAAAATGCTATGCGAACACTTTGCAGATACCTTTCTTTAGTGTGAAGCCTACAAGAACTCAAACACTTAAACCATAAAACTTAAACTCAAACACTAACCATAAAATGAAAAGCACTTAGTGTTAGTACTCAATAACTGACTAGAATAGTACACAAGTATGCAACTTGGGACACAGTGCTAGTTTATTTAGTCAGTAGTGGACACATGGGGTTATACTACCCCACTCTTTACGTTAGTAGTGCACCAGTAATGCTCCAAATGGCCACAGGATTCCTGCAGCTGCCATCTTACATGTGCAACAACTTTGCTGACCTGCACCTCTCGGTACAGCAATGCTAAATTGCTCCATTCTTCAGTACATTTCTTACCCAAACTGTTATCTTTCTTGTAAACGATCTGTCAATCAAGTACTGTGTATGAACCGCTGCTCATCAAGATCCCTTCACATTTATTTACTTCTTAGTTTGCTGTTGAGTTTTGTTTCCAAACCTGCCATTATGTGTGTCTATATAGAAATTAAAACGACATGAAAAGAAACATCCACAATGGATTGACATTATTTTATTTATTGTTTCACATCATAACAGTAAAACATAAACACAACCAACAAATTGGGGGAAAATAATTAACCAGGGCTGATGTTTGTTATGATATATTTTTTTAAAAAACCTAACAAACGAGGAAGAAAAGCATAGAGAGAAAGAAACCAGTGTTGTTGTGATTGCTCCTTCACTCACAACACGGCAGAGTCGAGGTCCCGGGTACGAGTGTGTGAGTAACGCTCTCTGTGTGTGTGTGTGTGTGTGTGTGTGTGTGTGTGTGTGTGTGTGTGTGTTTGCGTGTTTTTCTAAGCGTCATAGTTGGGGTTTTTGCGCAGGATGACGAAGCCCTCGAGGATGGGCGTGACTGGGATGTACTCCTCTGTCGCCAGCTCAGCTCTCTCTCCGTGCGCCAGCAGCACCGGCGTGGTGTGTGTCTGAAAACCAGTGATGGCTTTGGGTTTGCCTGCCTGTCCTACCACATCCACGGCCTGGAGATTTAAAAACAAAACAAAACAAATGTACGACAAATCCTGTCATGTACGACATCCCATTAAATATTTAGACAGATGTTACGAAGAAATATACAGCTAGGAAGAAAGTAGCAGAGATCATTGGTCCACTGGTGTACATAGCTAGTACAGCTTATATGGAGTTGAGCATGTAACTGAATTAAAAAGACAATGCTGGACAGGCCACACCCACAAGAGACAACTTATAAACACATATGACTTGTCACCTGCTAGTGTGAACCTAGGGTAGAATTATAGTAACTACAGTGTGACACACACGCACACACACACACACACACCTGTCCCACGCGGACGGACACAGGTAGAGGTCGGAGCTCTTCGTCGAACGTGACGAGCATACGAGGCTGCATCGCAGCTACCAGGCCATACAGGACGTAGTGAGACTTCCCCAAAATGACTGCAGAACAAAGAAAAAAAAAAAAAATATATAGAATTTAAAATTATAATTGAGTTGTGCCGGTTTAATCAGTGTTCGATTCAGAATATTTATACACATGAACTGAGCTGCACTCTTACTGTTTTTCACATCCAGGAAGGACACTAGGACCGTGAGGAGTCCGGCTACCGCCACCTGACTCATGAGCTGTCTGTCGCTGTGGTACGGACATAACGTCAGTGTCCCTTTACCCAGATGTGTCAGTCCCTACACACACACACACAATTATACAAAAAGAGAGGCTGGTGAGGGAATGACTGTTTATAGCTGCTATTAGGTAAGTGAGAACAGGAAGTAACTCGTATTAATAATTCTAAGTGTTGTTAAATTGCTGTGGTGTAAATGGAATAAACTACTCTGGGATGTCCTGCTATAGGAAACTAATCAACATGGGTGTAGTAACAGTAACTCCGTCAGTATTTTACCTGAGCGAGTCTGACCATGAACAGGTTGTTGGGGTCCTTGGCGTGGTACTGGGCCAGCTGACGGAGCATGGCTGCTAGACGAGCGTTGTTGGTACCTGACGTGAAAAAAAAAAGTAAAATAAAGACACATACAGAGTGTGATGTCTTCACCATGGTAGAGTTCAGTACACTAATTCCTCAGATTAACTGTCTGAATGACATCCCATTCAAATTCTGTCACATGATTAATTAATGCCAAGTCTAATTACGGGGTAAAATCAGTAATGAGGTTTTGTGATAAATTATGCCAAAGTACACTTTCTGAAAAGATCGTTTTAGAACTACTTTCAATAACAGTTACAACCTCAGGTGATTATACTGCTTTGAATACTTTACTTTGTAGACCTTAAGTAAAATTGAATCATCATCAAAAGTTTTCAGGAATATGGTAATATCTTTTCATATTGTTTAATAACAGTCACAATCAGCTGATTGCTACTGGTCTGAATCTGAAATAAATAAATTAAGATCAATCAATTACAAACTCTGATGAGTTTTCGAATCATTAAATGTTGCAAAGTTTAAATTATATATAGATATACTTACAGATTTTTAAAGATTCTCTCCTTTTTAATTTTGTGGATATTCATTTCATGGGTAACGCAATTACAAACTCGGCTTATTTTTACTGAATTATTCTACAGAATACAAAAAAAAAAAATAAAAAAAAATAAAAAAAAAAAAAAAGATTCAGTGTAATTTCTTTTGTAGAAATAAAAGTAGCATCAAACTATATTTTTTTGGGTTTATTTTTAAAACGTTGCTTGTATTTTGTTAACTAAACCTACAAATCGCAGAAATATAGCTAATTCTGTCTCACTTTTATTATTGACTAGCCACGATGAATTATTCTCTAGCTAGCTCAGCCATTACCCTAGTTGCCTAGCAACAGCATTCTCTCCATCTGAGCTAGTCAGAACAGTGAGAGTGAGTACTGTGTGTGTGTGTGTGTGTGTGTGTGTGTGTGTGTGTGTGTGTGTGTGTGTGACGTTCCACTCACCGCTGCCCACCATTCCCATGGCGAAGATGGAGTTGTGTGATACCTCAGGGTCGGCGTCGTGAGAGAACTTGCTGAGTGTGTCCAGGATGTTGAGTCTGGGGTTGGATACGGAAATGAGTGCTAACGCTAATGGTACCGCTCTGCGCAGGGCGGGCTCACCGTACCGCAACTAAGGAGAGATGAAGAGAAGGGGAAAAAAGGTCAGAAGAAAGGAAAGAGTTAAGGCAAAGTAGAGTTGGACAATGTTTATCTTTGTTTCATCTTGACGTGAGTGTAACTGAAATAATGTTTGAAAGGACTGACCAGGTGACCGAACGTGCGGAGGGCCATTTCTGATCCGATTTCCTCTCCCATGGCGATGAGCGCAATACCCAGAACGGCCACACCCTAAAACGGGAGCAGCAGAGTGCATAAAGGTCAAATGATTCATTCAAAGTCAATTACAATGATTCAAGTTCCACTCAGACACACACCTGGTGTGAGCCCATGTCGGCTGCACTCTCTTTCTTCTCCTTATCTTTTTTGTCCTTCTTGTCTTTGTCATCGTCTTTGTCCTTGGTGTCATAGTGCTCGCTGCAGATGTGCAACAGCTGCTGAACCTTCAGGACGTTCCCCGAGCCTGAGAGAGAGAGAGAGTGAGGGAGGGAGAGAGAGAGAGAGAGAGAGAGAGAGAGAGAAATTGAACATAAGTGAAACGTTCTGGACTTACGTGTAAAATAGCTGTGTACTTGCTGGTATTATTTTTAAAATGTTTTAAGGGTCTAAAACATCATCTGTGTTGGCAGCGTGGGTGTGTGTGTGTGTGTGTTCATTAAAATCTTACCTGCATACGCACAGATGTCCACAAGTGTGTTTGCGAAGCTGCGGAATGGCTCTGGGACGACCTGTAATGCTGCCAGAGTGGTCTCGATCGCCTCGCCCTTACCTACACATACACACACACCATATATTTGTACAGGCGTCATTTTTGCGGTTATGAAAACACAAATTGATGCAAAGCTAGAGGGACAAACAACCACAATAAAACAATTAAAACAAGCAAATTAATTAAAGAAATAAAAGATACAAATAAAAACTTGTTCTGAGACAAGTTGTGCTATAAATTCAACACCCCCATTTTGAAGAGGTATGGTATAGTTCCCTGATTCTCTGCGTTTTACCGAGGTGGTTCAGTCCGAGGCCGAGGGGGAGCCAGCGTGCGTACGTGTCCTTCAGCTCCTGCTCGCTCTTCTCCATGATGGTCTGGAGGATGGTGGAGGTGACGTCACCGTTACACGAGCCCACTGCGATCATACCGCACGCCAGAGCGGTCACACCTGCCACCTAAACACACACACACGCATGCACAATAACCATTACAAGCTGTAAAAGTGACAGCCACCTGATATTGTATGGGAGATGATTGTACCTCCATGCTGGACTTTGAGTCTCCCATGACCGGCAGGAGCAGCGACAGGACGTCTTCTCTGTTAGATCCTGCGTAGGCCAGACCCAGCCTAGGTAAACATAAAGGGTCAAAGGTCACACTCAGCTGTCAGACCACACAATCTAGACTCAGTCCAGGTTTTTAAACGAAATGGCTAAACGTTAAACATAAAAACAATCTTGGTGTGGGAATATGTGTGTGCGTGTCTGTGTGTTACCCAAAGATGGCTCCTATCCTCATGACGTTGCTGTTGTGTAGGACGTAGTCAGAGAGGAGGGCAAGAGCAGGGTCACACTCGTTACGAACTCCGGAGTTCACGATACCGCACGCCAGCAAAGCCCCGGACTGGAGAGAAGCACATACAGCAAAAGGAACATCATAAACATTAATGCTGATGCCTTGTAGGGTGGAAATGGCCATATAGTGAAATATGCAGATAGAAGTGTGTGTGTGTACCTTTATGTAGTCCTCCGAGGAGTAGAGATATTTGTCGATCTGAGTGAGACCACCGTCCACGTCCCACAGCAGGATCACACCCAGAGACGCCGCAGCACTCAGCATTCCTACACACACACGCCACACACACACACACCAACCTCCAACAATGAGTCCAAACACAGACTCTACTTTTTTTTTATTGTTTACACCAAATCAGCTGCTTCCAGCCATACAATTAGATCTTCGTACAAATATATACATCTTAAAAAACAGATATTAAAAAGCCGTCACATGGTAGTGTGTGTGTGTGTGTCTCTCTCTCTCTCTTACCGTGATCCTTGTTCTTGTACAGCCACTTGTTGCCGTCCTCAGTGAGCAGTTTGTCCTGTCCGAACGCCGCGTTAACGAAGCCGTTTACGAACGAGGAGGCGAGGTTCATCCGGGCGGAGTCCACCTGAGAGCCGCTGCCACAGAATCCTGACGAGAGAGCACAAAACATACAAAAATCATTCATCCACTCATCGGCATTAAAGGGGACTTTCATTCAATCTAACACAAAGCACACCTTTTAGTCTAATACTCAACACACAGTGAATTCTGGTACCAAAATCTCATCAGAAACCCACATCCATGTTGATACAATCAGATGTTAATGCATATGAAGAACAAAAAAAAGGGTGTAGCCTAGATTAGAGCGAAAAGAAGATTAGAGTGAAAAAGGCACCACAGTAAATGTTTCATAAAAAATAAATAAATAAACTTCTTTGCAAGAGACAGACAAGCACAAAATATTTTCATAAGGAATTAAAAAGGGACAGTGGAAAACGTGTCATAGAAAAAGCAAAAATAAAAGAAAGAACTTACTGTTGTTCTCCAGATGGGTTTTGTAAATGTCGTCTGGTACTTTGGGCTCCATGATGTCCAGCTGTGTAACAGTTACAGGGGAAGAAACACGGTGTTTCCATAAGCGTTCTCAGAAAAAGGGAAAGAGAAAGACAGTGCAGAAAAAAAACCCAGATACACGCACCTCACGTGCGAGGGCGAGGAAGTTGCTGTTGAGCTGCACGTTGGACATGATCTCCGTCAGGTCCTCGTAATCCTCCACGTCCTCATTCAGCTCCAGGAACATGCCGTGTCTACCCAGCATGAACGCCATCTCCTTCTGAACCACACTACACACACACACACACACACACACGTGCCCGAACGAGAGAAAGAAAGGAATGAGAATATTTTGAGGAGCATAAAGGTTTTCTAATCTAATTGCATGATGTGGTGTTTCCATAAAGACATGAAAAAGTGCCAAAACTTTCACCCCAATCAAAACATCCGAGACTGAAGGTGTGCTCTTAAGCCTGAACATCCCAAATGTACAAATTTTGGGCTTTAACGAACATCACCTCTACATAATTAAAATGCCGTGGGTACTGCTGAAGCAGTAACGTTAGCTAAGCTTTTACTGATTTAGGAGTGATGACGGCAGTTCTCAAGTTTGCAACCGGCTGATCAAGTCAGGATCACGTGTGTGTGTGTGTGTGTGTGTGTGTGTGTGTGTGTGTGTGTGTGTGTGATCTTACATGTCTTTGCAGGAGGTGAAGATGTTCTCCACCAGCTCGACGTCATTGAGCATGAGCGCCAGCCTGAGGGCTTCTGGGTAACGGCTGAACTTGCGGAAAATGTTGAGTGCACACTTGAGCAGGGCCGAGTTCTCCGGCTCGGGAACGTAGCTCACACAGCTGGCGGGATTGAAAAAGTGGGTTTATGCTACAGAAGAAATACACACAGTGTTCGTGAGTGCGTGCATGAGACTCACCTGGTGAGGTAGAGGCAGACCTTGGCGTAGGCGTTCTCGTCGATGTACGTGTCGAGCATGTCGAGCCGCTCGATCTCCATGAGCAGGTCGCAGGCCTCGTGCTCGGCGTTGTGCGCCATGTTGTAGGGGACGATCTCCTTCACCAGTTTCAGCAGCGTCTCCTGCTGCGCCTTGTCTCCTTCCTCCAGCTCCTGCCACTCTTTAGCTACCTCGCCCGCCAGGTGCCTACACACACACGCGCGCGCGCGCACGCACGATTACAAAATCTGATATGTTCACTTGATTTATTTCCATAGCAACGTGGATGTGATGCTCAGTACCTGACGTATTCGTGGCCCCAGGACGAGAGTTCCTCCTGTGAGCCGAACAGGCGGTATTTCAGACACTCTCTTTCGCTGCTCATCGTCATGGCCAGGACCGACACCACGTCAGCGCAGAAACGCTGAAAGCACACACAGACGGCTAAACTGATGCATTCTCTATAACAGCAGCTTTATATTAAGGCACTCGTTCGAATGTATCACCGTATCCACGGTAACAGTTCAGTCACAGGAAAAGACTGCATGCATACGACATTTACGGAAAGTAGTATTCACACACACACACCTTGTTCTCTCCAGGTGCCATGCCCTCGAAGACCTCTTTGAGCTTGCCGTAGTGCGGCCGCAGGAACTTGAGCGGTTTGGGCACCGAGGTCATGGACGTGGTGGAGGACCGAATCTGCCGACGTAGCTCCTCGAGCGCGGCATGATGGAGAGACGCATCCTTCTCCTGAGACGCAGAGCGAAGAGAACAACAGGCACGAGAGGTTTATTCGCGCTGTAGTCATGTGACCCAAAATGGAGTAAACACAAAAGCAGACATGAGGGTACTACGCGCAAGTGCTTACAGTTTCAGTGAAGGTGTCTGTAAAAAAAAAAAAAAAAAGCTGCAAAACTTGGAAATCTAATAAAAGCTGATTATTGATTGTTTGGAAGTAACTGGGATTGTGGGTGTGCATGTAAACAAACTGAGCGACCCAAAGAACAATAATCTTTCTTCAGAAATGATCAAACTCACACTCAGCCTCTCCACCATCAGCTCCAGCTCCTCCTGCAGCTGTTTGTCCTCCTCTGACTGAAAAACAGCAACAAGTAACACAGAACTCATTTCAGACTATCAGTACGAGTGTTTATTAATGAGTGTCAGAATAAAACACTGTCATGTCATTCGTGAAGGATTTACCAGTACTGAAAATCTTCAAAATATCATTTAGCTGAACAGAATGATGTTAAATTATCACGTTTTGATAAATCTTGTGTTTTACAGGGTCTAAATACTTCCATACGCGCGATTAGCATAACCGCTTTATGTGCTAATATTAAGACTAGCGATTCATGCTAGCTTTACCGGCCTGCGACAAAACCCGCCTCCTGTGCTAGGATTGGCTGACTCACTCAGCTCGTGCTTACAAACTCAGTGCTGATTGGTCCAGTCAGTGTGACCGCTTAGCCAATGACAGTAAGGATAGCGAAGTTTGTCGTAATACGGGTGGGGAAAAAACAACTCCTTTGCCTTCTGGCTAGGTCGTGCTAATAAACCAGGTTGTCATTTCACGTCAAACAAGCTACAATGCATAACTGTTTTATACAAATCTGATAGTGTTAATGACGATAAATAACAACTAGTCGATTATCCAGTCGAACTTCATAATGTGAACAAAGGAAAAACTAAGGATCGGTAGCTAGCGAATAGTGGAAGCTAGTTACTAGCATAAAATGCATTTCAAATGAGACCCTATTCCAAACAAACACCAACACATAGAGTGAATACGTGAATTAATTTACACTACGTGTACTGTGCTTGTATATGGAATAAGGAGTGATTTAGAATCAGGCCGGTGAATTAGCCGGAGCGCTAACGCTAACGCTAACGCTAACCCTATGGAGGCAGTGACTCAGGCAAATTAGCCCCGCTGTCCCAGTGTTCACACTCACCAGCTCCTGATCCTCTTTCTTCTCTTTATCTTTCCCCGCAGGTTGTTTATCCTTATCGTCCGTTTTTTCGGCTTGGGTTTTATCTTTATTCTTTGAGTCCTCCATCGTTGCAAAAAAAAAAATACAGAAGACTTATCCGACAAGCCCAAATAAACTAAAGCAGCCGGGTGTTTCGACTTGCACTTCTTCTACCACAGTTGTGCTGATAGAGTGTGTTGAATTATGAACTCGCACTCCGTCTAGCGGCAAGATGCGGAAATACACGACGAGTGAGTTATTACAGAAACCTTCTCTGCCTCGGTGCTGCCATCTATTTTTTTTTTTTTGCGATGTTTAACATGCCTTCTGTTGAACTGCATTAGCAAACAAACAAACAAACAAACAAATAAAATCAACACTCAACAGAAATGTGTGTATTTACTGATTTAGATTTTGTTCACTTATAACTTTATTAACCTTTAAGCTCCTCCCAATTCAAGTTTACATCCTCTACTGAAAAGATTGTTCCTGATATAGGCTCCTGTATATGTCAGTTTACGTGTCATTATGATATACAGTAGGGTCCAAATGTCTGTGATATCAATCAATATCTTAAAGTCAATATCTTAAATATTCAAAATATCTTTGTTGTGATTGTATACAGTATATATAAAGATGTGCAGTATGCAGATTACGAAATATTATTCACAGTGTTCAGGTATGTGCAGAATGAAGTGCAGAATAGATGTATTGTGAGTGAATGTATTATAAGTGGCTATGCTAAATGTAAACAGTGCAGAGTTGTGAAACAGTGCAGATAAATATATAACAGGTAGGTCAATATGGGGGTAAATAAAGTGGCTAAGTACTACGTACTGGCTAATAGATAGCCAGCTAGCTATTGTGCCATTTTAAAAGGTTGATATAACATTTAGCTAGCTCAATAAATCACACAATTTTGATTGTAGCGTTATTGTTGGTGCCAGAAGGGCTGGTTTGAGTATTGTTATAGCTGCTGATCTCCTGGGATTTTCACACAACAAAACAGTCACTAAAGTGTACTCAGAAAGGAGCAATTAAGAAAAAATAACTCCCAGTGATTAGTGGAAAGGTTAGAGCAACTCAAACAACCACTCTGTACAACAGTGGTGAGCAGAAAAGCGTTTCAGAATGCACAACACGTCAAACATTGAGGTAGATGGGTTACAACAGCAGAAGACCACATAGGGTTCCACTTCTTTCATCCAAGAACAGAAAGTGGAGGCTGCAGTGGGTACAGGCTCACCAAAACTAGATAGCTGAAGACTGGAAAAACATAGCCTGGTCGGAAGATTCTTGATTTCTGCTGAGGCACACAGATGCTAGGGTCAGAATTTGGGAGCATGAATCCATGGACCCAACAATCCAGGCTGGTGGAGGTGGTGTAATGGTGTGGGGAATGTTTTGTTGGCACACATTGGGCCTGCTAAAATACCAATCAATTATGGCTCAAATGCCAAAGCCTGTTTGTATGTTGTCGCTGACCGTGTGCATCCCTCCATGGCCACAAGTTAGCCATCTCGTAAGACTACCTCTAGCATGATAATGCAAATTCATGTTTCAAATTGAACTAAAATCAGATGTGCGAGGTGATCTCATCTAACAATGAGAAAAAAAGAGCTTTATTAAATTTTTAAATAAAAGAAAACTGCCTTTGCTTGTGCAATAATTCAGTTTTTTTGCCCATCAGTGAGTTATGCCGGGAATCTTCACACGTGTGTGTGCAGACTTATGACAGCATAAATCAGATTCAGACGACGAAATTCAGATTCATATGATGGTGTTGGAGGTTTTGAACAAGTTCGTAACTGAAATATCAACACCTACTCTCATGTTGGAGTAAACATAGACATAGGAGGACATAGAGGTGATTACTTTGGGAGATCCAAATGTCCAGCCCTTTACTTCACTCATTGCTACTTCCTCTGTTCTTCCTCATATCAGTAAGGATGTCATGATGTTCAATGTGGGTAGGGTGATATCACTCATTTTGCTCAGACAGCTGTATCTACTGGGGGCTTTCATGCTTTGGAGAGAATTTCTGATGAGACTCACTCCATGAGCAAGAATTTCTAAGAATTGAAGACATCAATTCAGCATCTCTGACCCCTGAGACTGAGGCAGGAAGCTCCATCCTCTAGAGATGAGGTAGAGCACAGGTGCTGCCAAACTCCGGATTCCTCCAAGAGTCCTCCAAAGTCCGATAATCGGTGTTTTCATGAGGTGCCATGTGTTCTGTCATCAGACAGCACCACCGAGAGCTTCTACTGACCCTCAACTTCTTCACTAAAAATATTGTGAAATCTGACAAGGTGTCAGATTCACCCCCTGGTAGTCCTTGAGGGAAGTCTGATGGACCAACTGGGAACCTTTCTGGCTGGACGGAGCTGACTGTCACACCAGAATGATCACATGGCAATGATGAGCCTCTGTCACAGGAGTCGGAGCTTCTGAATTGACGTCCTCAATTAAAGTTGAGCTCCAGAGAAATTCATGCTCACGGACATCTCATCAGAAATTCTCTCCAAAGCTCAAGAGCTCCCAGATGATAAAGCTCTCTCAGTCAATGAGCACATATGAGAGACCCCTTGAGAGAAAATTTATACTTGGTTTCACACATAACATCGTAATCTCACACATACCCCACTATACTCTTGCACAAACAGTACTATAACTCTTACATGCACAATCATGCTTTCTTTCGTTTACTATCATACTCTCATACACAGATTACTATACTCTCCACACACACTACTATAGCCTCTTATATCTGTAATCACACTTTCTTAGATTTTCTTACTCTGCAGTGGAAGAACCAAATACAATTAAATATATTTAAAAATTTCTCTTGTTAAAGCATTATATTAATGGAGTAAATATGGGACCGGCTAAAAAGTGCATGACATGGGCAACTGTGTAAGATTCTACCAAGATTCAGTCAGGATATCTAATATATTGCAGTGTTTGGATACAGTATTTAGTTGTTTTTTTATAACATATATTTTATTAATGATTATTCATGATACATATTTTAAGTGATTGATTACACATATAAACTTACAGTGCCTCAAAAAACACAAGGTTAGTCTTAGCAACTACAGTGAAAATGATGTTGAAAAAAAGAAAGTGTTTTTTATTGCTTCTGATTGGTTAACGAGGTGGTGCTCTTCTGATTGGTTAACGAGGTGTGCTCTTCTGATTGGTTAACGAGGTGGTGCTCTTCTGATTGGTTAACGAGGTGGTGCTCTTCTGATTGGTTAACGAGGTGGTGCTCTTCTGATTGGTTAACAAGGCGGTGCTCTTCTGATTGGTTAACGAGGTGTGC